>JAKGSA010000141.1:514834-578307 GCA_033558755.1 Philaethria dido
AAAACCTGGCTTACATGCCATCGAACCGGAACACATCATAAGATATTTGGCGGTTCGTCTTTGACATGATAGTGGTCGCGAGCCAGACGGAGGACGAACCTCCTACCACCAAGTGACATTATCACGAATAACTCAATAATACTTTTTTTTAGCTTCACACTGTATCCCGCATATAGCAAGGTGGGCAGAGGGAACCTGAGAACCAAAATTAATTCACCCATTAAAAAGTTATACACACAAAAGAAAATTACGAATCGCTCGATACCCACTCGGGGAGGGAATTTTTAGAATTGAAGCATTGCGTGTGGATTCGGCGGAAAGTGAGGAACGAAATTGTTGAAAGAGAACGGAGTGTCTTAACACTAGGTTCTCAGGTTTCTGTTGCCTATCCTGCCATATGCAGGATAGGCAAAAAAATACAGTGTGAAGTTTAAAAAAAAATTCCAGCTGCTTCCGATTTTCACTGGTTTATTAATATGTTAATATTAATAATTATTATTTTTTTGCGTTACCTGGTCATGTCATATTTAAAATGCATCTGACTGACAGTGATGGATGGCAGCTGGCTCAAAATTTAACTCAAGTGAATATTTACATTTAATTTTTCCATGGTCTAGTTAGGTCAACTGCGGTGTTAAGTTACACCACCCAACAAAAATATTTAAAATAAGCAAAAAGTTTATTAAGTTGAGGGTATCTGAGTAGTCTATGGGTAATTTGCTTACTATACAAAATGCTAGAATACATAAAAATAAAGATAAGAAAGACAACGCGTAGTTAACGCCTGTCGTGGTGCAGAGGCACAAGTGTGCGACTGTAAACGCGACAGGTTGTGGGTTCGATTCCTACACCAGAAAATATAATTTTTCTTATCCTGGGTTTGGTAACAAGGCAAAGCGCGGGAGTGAGTTCCGCCACTCAGCACGCAATGCCTCAATTCCGTGGAAAGTGGGGAACGGAGTGTTTTAACACTAAGTTCTCAGGTTCCCTCTGCCTACTCTGCTATATGCGGGATGCAGCGTGAAGCTATGTAATTTAAAAGAAAGACATAATGCAGAAAACTTTTTAAGAAATTTCTAGTTTAACGATGTGGAATGGGAATATTGCATCACAAGTTTTACTTCTACGGCTCAATCTTCAAAACATACTCGTAGTATGCACTTTATTCAAAAATAAAGAAAACAAGTACTTTGAAACATTTCATCAATCATTTTCCAGAAGGCTTTAAATGGATATTACATATTATTTGAAATTTTCAAGTTTGCTGCCAAGTTATCGTTTGTATGTGAAAAGAATTAACTATGTGAATATTTATTTTATAGAAGTAAAACTTCAAGAGATTGAGATGATTGAAGAATAGTATAAATAATTATTATAATATTGTTAAATCGATCGATTCATATTTTATATTTCAACTTCATTTAACCCGCAGCAGGGTAGTCAAAGAGAATCTAGTGACAAGACACTCCCTTTTCCGCCTTTATTTACGTATACGACCTCAATCTATTTTGGTGTCCCTTTTTTGTTTCATCGAATTTAAATCAAGAGGCCATCGTCCTGCAATGCAACAGCGGCTGCTGCTTGTGAGTTTAATCCCCACTCGAAAGAATAAAATATACAAACATATTTAACTTATTTTCATTTCCTCGCTCTGGTAACAAACGCGGGGTTAAGTTCCGCCACTCAAAATACAATATTTTTTGGCTTGAGAGGCACAATACAATATTTTTACAATATTTTTTGGCTTTTTATCTATCTTGCTACGATGGAAAAAGCGCGAAGCTGAATAAAAAATAATTTCAAGTTGCATTGAATTCCACTACATAACATGCAGCGCCTGTTGTGGCGCAGAGGCACAAGCGTGTGACTGTAAATGCGACAGGTTGTGGGTTCGATTCCCATTCCAGGAAATGGAATTTTTCATTTTCTGGGTTAGGTAACAAGGCAAAAGCGTGGCGTTGAGTTTCGTCACTCAGCAAGCAATGCCTCAATTCGGCGGAAAGTGGGGAACGGAGTGTCTTAACACTAGGTTCACGCTGACTACCCTGCAATGCGGGATAAAGCGTGAAGCTGCTTTTTTTTCAAATTTCATCCATATTAGAATACTTTCACCTCCAATATATTTATCCTAATATATTTGAAATCATGGTACCTCAAGCCACACATTAAATATAATTGGATTAGATAAAGTATCGCGGAAACCTGACCTTTTTAAAGAAAATTGCCTAATTTTGCAATATTTTTTGGAATTTCACCGATTGTGCTATATATGTTATCTATGTAAAATAGGTATGTATGATTTGTTACTTTTATATGTAAATCTATATTATAATAATCGAAAATTTTACTGTTAGAGAGGTTCTGTTTTCTGGTTCAAATTTTTAAATAATCGCTACACGGTACTCATTGTGAGTTAAAAGTAGCTAAAACTACCGGACATATACGTTTTCTACATTTAATATAAGGAACCTTAAGAAACCTTAGGAATCCTAAAAATTATAAAAGAAACCTTTACCCTCTATTACATCGGTTATGCCTTCTACATCTTAAACTCCTAATTCCTTATTTAAATTTAGTTCAGATATGACGAGTAATAGTATTTGAGTTATTCGTAATAAATTTATTTTTAACTACTTTTTATTCGAAGAGAGTTTTATGTGTTGAGTGGCGGAACTCAACGCCGCGCTTTGCCTTGTTACCAAACCCAGAAAATGAAAATAATAAACTTTACATTTCCTGGAGTGAGAAATTAACACAACCTGTCGCGTTTACAGTCGCACACTTGTACCTCAGCGCTACGATAGGCTTTAACACGCAATGCCTCAAATTCGGCGGAAAGTGGGGAACGAAATTGTTAAAAGAGAACGGAGTGTGTACACTAGGTTCTCATATTTCCTCTGCCTACCCGGCTATATGCGGGATATAGCGTGAAGTTAAAAAAAAAGAGTTTTATGAAACCGAGAAATTGTGTGTTGAGTGGACTCAACACCGCCCTTTACCCTACCAAACTTAACTTAGCTTTATTTTATATACCGACGTTCAACAAAAGGAGGTTCTCAATTCAACATTCGTTTGAACAAAGATCTGATCAATAGTTTTCGGGTTATTCGTAATAATGTTACTTCAGTGCCTTTTTTATGTGGTTGAAATAATGTTTTTGTGAATAATTTAATATAAATATTAATATTTCATATCAATATCATATCACTCAGTCAATAGTAATATCTATTCAATACGCTATGAAGTATATTTTTCAAATATTAAATAAATTTCACAGGCAAGACTTACTATAGGTTTTCATAAAGAGAAAAGTTATGATGGTAACAGATGGCTGTCGGTGTCGGTTCCTTGTGGCGGTTTGCGCTAACTGCTTACGTGATTTAAATTCTGAACTTTCAGTGTTGTCTGTGAGGATATATGGTAGAAATATATACTTTTAATATTATTTTATTTCTTATTCTTTTTATTTTGTTCACATGGAGAAGAAATATCTTAGCAATTTATGGATTCATCGTGTGGTTACCGATGGAGTTTGGTAAGTGCCTGGGATTTACATCCGAAGTGTAAGTTAAAGGGGCCCCTTTAATACTCTGCTAACATAGAAACTTTAAAATTTATTGAAGACGGATGCTCGTTACTCTTTTACACAAAAACTACTAAACAAATCAAGATTTGTTTGGTGGTAGGAGGTTCGTCCTCCGACTGGCTCGCGACCACTATCATGTCAAAGACGAACCGCCAAATATCTTATGATGTGTTATGTCGATGGCATGTAAGCCAGGTTTTCCCCTATCCCACCCATCCTTTCCCCAAAATGTAGTGGTTCCGATAGCGGACTTCTACATTGTCCTCCCCTTCCATCTGTATCCTCTAGGCTGGCAGCGCATCTACAACGCCTCTGGTGTTGTAGATGTTCATGGGCGAAGGTAACCACTTACCATCAGGTGGTCCTTCTGCTCGTTTGCCATCAGTTATCCATAAAAAAAAAAAAAAAAAAGATGAAACTTTACAGTACGATATTTTGACCATAACATAACGATTGTATATTTCTTTTATTCTTTTAGAAATGCATATTTATGTTTGGATGGATGAAGTTTTGTTACTCTTTCACATACAAATTACTGAACAGATCTAGTTAAAATTTTACAATTATAATGATTTAATATCTAATAAATAAAGCCACACGTCATATAAACAAATTAAAATTACTGACATTTTTGGCTATTCTTCCTCTTAATTCTATATACCATTAGATTAAATATATACCTGCATTTATACATTGCACAATAATTAATAAAATTTATATCATATAGATATGTGTGTGTTGTGGTGCAGAAACACAAGCGTGCGACTGTAATTACTACAGGTTGTGGGTTCGATTCCCACTTCAGGAAATGTAAAATTTAGCATTTTCGTTTCTTAGGTTTCGTAACAAGGCAAAGCGCGGCGTTGAGTTCCGCCACTCAACAAGCAATGCCCCAATTCGGCGGAAAGTGGGGAACGGAATTGTTGAAAGAGAATGGAGTGTCTTAACACTAGGTTCTCTGGTTCCCTCTGCCTACCCTGCTATATGCGGGATACAGCGTGAAGTTAAAAAAAATCTAATACATCAGTTTATAACATATCAACAGTTAGTTTTTTGTAGTTTTGTTTGGTGGTAGGAGGTTCGTCCTCCGTCTGGCTCGCGACCACTATCATGTCAAAGACGAACCGCCAAATATCTTATGATGTGTTCCGGTTCGATGGCATGTAAGCCAGGTTTTCCCCTTTCCCACCCATCCTTTCCCCAAAATGTGGTGGTTCCGATAGCGGACTACTACATTATCCTCCCTTTCCATCTGTATCCTCTAGGTTGACAACGCATCTAGTACATCTCTTGTGTTGTCGATGTTCATGGGCGAAGGTAACCACTTACCATCAGGCGGTCCTTCTGCTCGCTTGCCATCCGGTATCCATAAAAAAAAAGAAAAAAAAAAGTTAATCGATATCTGCACTGAATGTCCCATATAAAACACAATATTACGTTTACCTAAACTAAAATATTCATACACATGTTACACGTTTACTGAACAAAATTCATCTATCACGAACTTTAAATGGCGTGACGCGGAAAAGAACCCGCGACCCTCGTCACTCCAATGATGTCCTCTGTCAAATACGCTATTGTCAAATTGTATATTATTCAGAGTGGCGGGAAATGCTATGAGTTGTTAAAATCTTTTTGCGAAAGGCATTTTTTTGTTGGTATCATTTTTTTGTGGTGGAACTACGAGTAAGTAGGTAGTATATTTTGCGTTCTTCCTTTTGTATACTTTTCGTTTGTAATGTTAGACTTTGGAGGAAGAAATCGAAAGGGTTCAGGGTTCAAACCTGCGTACTTATTAATTTTTTTTTTAACTTCACGCTGTATCCTGCATATAGCAGGGTAGGCAGAGGGAACCAGAGAACCTAGTGGTAAGACACTCCATTCTCTTTCAACAATTCCGATCCCCATTTTCCGCCGAATTGAGGCATTGCGTATTGAGTGGCGGAACTCAACGCCGCGCTTTGCCTTGTTACCAAACCCAAGAAATGAAAATACAAAATTTTCCATTTCCTGGAATAAAAATCCCATTTCCTGTCGCGTTTACAGTCGCACGCTTGTGCCTCTGCGATACGACAGGCGTGAGTACTAGCTAAACACACAATGTCTTCAATACAAACGGAAGGACGCGAACGGAGTGCCTCATGATAGGTTCTCTCTGGCTAAACCCTTATGCGGGATAAAGAGTGAAGCGGTAGAAAAAAAAAGAAATACATTTATGGTATCGAAATTTTAACGTAACGTTAAATCATTTTTTTTTAACTTCACGCTGTAACCCGCATATAGCAGGGTAGGCAGAGGGAACCAGAGAACCTAGTGTTAAGACACTCCATTCTCTTTCAACAATTCCTTCACTTTCCGCCGAATTGAGGCATTGCGTGTTGAGTGGTGGAACTCAACGCCGCGCTTTGCCTTGTTAAATCATCTCGTTTCATATAATGATTACGTATATTTAATCAATATATTTACGTAACTCTAGTATATAAAGGAACCTTTCCTCGTCTAGATGCTACGTAAGATCAATCAAGTCAAATCGCTCTCCACCATTTTTATTTCTTATCTTGATACTGTTGGTTGATTAATGGCTCTGATTCCAACAGAGGAAATCTAAAAGTTCTCTTGTGGTTCATATTGACAGAAACTGCAGGATTTTTTATTGTAATTTAAAGTATAGGCAAATCTTTTTTAATGACTGAAAAAGAAGGTTATCAATTCGATTGTATTTTTTGTGTTTATTACGAAATAACTTTTTATTGGATAAATGAGTTTTGATAATTATTTTTTTATATGATAGTTAGTGCTTCTGATCCCATTAACATTTCGTTTAAGTTACTTACTTACTTAGCTTCACGCTGTATTCCGCGTATAGCAGGGTAGGCAGAGGGAACCTAGTGTTAAGACACTCCGTTCCCCACTTTCCACCGAATCGAGGTATTGCGTGCTGAGTGGCGGAACGCAACGCCACGCTTTGCTTGTTACCAAACCCAGGAAATAAAAAATTCCATTACCTGGAGTGGGAATCGAACCCACGACCTGTCGCATTTACAGTCGCACGCTTGTGCTTCTGCGCCACGACAGGTTAAACGATAGTTAAAGTTTGAGTAGTAATTTTCGAATTTTTCTTAATAATTTTATATTTACGTGCGTTTTATTTTAAGTCGGGTGTCCTTTTTTGGTAGAATCCTTATTTTACTTTTTTGTGTCTTAGATCGAAATTAACTAATGTCAGTACACTTTGCACTTTACTTTCCACCTCTCTATTAATGACCTTTTGGGTGAAGAAATCTCATACTCCTGGCCAGGCCGGGTAGCAAAAATATTTATAAAATATATCTATAATATCCAAATAACGTAAAAATTTTTTTTTTTTTTTTTTTTATGGATACCGGATGGCAAACGAGCAGAAGGACCGCCTGATGGTAAGTGGTTACCTTCGCCCATGAACATCTACAACAAAAGAGATGTACTAGATGCGTTGCCAACCTAGAGGATACAGATGGAAAGGGAGGATAATGTAGTAGTCCGCTATCGGAACCACCACATTTTGGGAAAAGGATGGGTGGGAAAGGGGAAAACCTGGCTTACATGCCATCGAACCGGAACACATCATAAGATATTTGGCGGTTCGACTTTGACATGATAGTGGTCGCGAGCCATACGGAGGACGAACCTCCTACCACCTAACAAAAATCCTTATAAATTGTAGCCTATTCTGATTTATAAGCTACTATTGTTACTCTAAAGTTTCATGTAGATCCATTCAGTTGAAAAAGTAACAAGTATTCATCCACTCATCCTAACAAAATAAGATTTAGAAGGATAAAAGAATTTGGATCATTTATTTACAACCCTCTAAATGTCATGACAAGTGATGAATATGGGTTTGAATCCTTATCCCAAAATAATTCACATTTTAACAAGAAAAGAAAAGCTACTTCAAAGAAAACGCACTATAAAGTACAGTTGTTACGAATAACTCAAAAACTGTATAAATATATATGAAATAAGAATTGTCAATATTATTTCCACTAGTAACACGTAAAAAAAATGATAGTTAAAAGAACTTCGTCCTTTTTTGGATTTTTAACAAGTAATGAATGTGTCTCTTCATGCATGCCCTCCGGGGAGTCCTCATGCTTCTTACGTGACTTTCCTCCAGTATCATTGATACTGTATTCTTGAAGGTCAACCGAGGTCTCCCCCTACCTCTCTTGCCACTCATCATTGTAAAACAAAGAATTAAAACAATATACATACATACATACATAGCTTCACGTTGTATCCCGCATATAGCAGGGTAGGCAGAGGGAACCTAGTGTTAAGATTCTCCATTCTCCACTTTCCGTCGAATTAAGGCATTGCGTGCTGAGTGGCGGAACTCAACGCCGCGCTTTGTCTTGTTACTAAATCCTGCAAATGAAAAATTTTCCTGGAGTGGGAATCGAACCCACAACCTGTCGCATTTACAGTCGCAGTGCCTCTGAACCACGACAGGCGTTTGCGAGATAAAGCTTCACTGAATTAAAGAAATAAACAATATATAATTGTACAATTAAAACAGTAAAGAAATCTAGTAATCGTTTGAAAGAGATAAGAAAGACTTATGGCAGTAACCGGCCAGAGGACAGTTTGCATACAGAATGAGGTGAGCTCCATCGATATACGAGTATTTTATTTATCATGTATTTTATATGTAAATTTAACCAAGCACGTATTCGCAAATAAAATATCTAAAACCGATACTATTCTCTGTTCACGGCTTTGTAGTGTTGATGCAAGCGATGATAGATATCGAGATAGATAGAGAGGTTTTAAAAAACTTCATCTTTGGTATCTTTTTTATTGACTTCTTCTTTCTTTTTTTTTTATGAATAACGGATGGCAAACGAAAGGACCACCTGATAGTAAGCGGTTACCTTCGCCCATGAACATCTACAACACCAGAGACGTTGTAGATGCGTTGCCAACCTAGAGGATACAGGTGGAAGGGGAGGACAATGTAGTAGTCCGCTATCGAAATCACCACATTTTGGGGAAAGGATGGGTGGGAAAGGGGAAAACCTGGCTTACATGCCATCGAATTGGAACAATTGTATTTTTTAATGTCTTCGCGCGCTTTTTTTAACAATTTCACGCTGTTTCCTGTATAGTAGGGCACTCCCTTTACCCCTTTTTACCCGAATTGAAGATATTGTGCGTTGAGTGGCGGAGTTCAACGCCGTCTGGTAAAATATATTTTACCAGAGCAGAAAAATGATAATAATAATACTGATAACCCCCGTACATTAGCGAAAAAAGCAAAAAGTTGCACGTACCAAATTTTAGTAAAACTTAAATTACTCAGATCCGTTCAGTAGTTTTTGCATCAAAAAGGAACAAAAATTTGTGATAATCGATATATTCTCACATACTTTCGCATTTACAATATTAGGACAAAAAAAATGTTTTAATCGGGATTTGAAGCTGTTATCTATGCTTGTAAAAGGTTATCTTCGATTACTTTACCAAAAGGTAGTCTGTTTTGCTCAATATTTATAAGAGTTTTTGTGACTTTCTGTGAAGCTATTTACAAATTGCTTAAGGACAGAAATCCGAAAACATCCTATAAGGAAATGCTGATCCATCAGATTAATTTAATCCCATACGAGATGGATCTGAATATATCATACCTTTGCGTTTTAACGATTCTATATAAAAACGTAAGAGAAAAAAGATTTTTCGTTACTTTGTATGTGATTATAGAAAATCGAGTATTGAATTTTTTTTTTGAGTTCCACGATTTTTTCGCAAAGCCGTGAGAAGCACTTTCCGCCCAAAATCGAAATTGCCTGTTAACTGGTACAACTAATTAACTGGTGGAACTATAGCGGAGATATGGAAATAATTTAAATGTAATTACTTCCTTGAGTATCGAACCTACAATCGGTCACTGATAGCCTCTTTTGAATTATTTATTTTCTTAGCGCTCCTTCTATCGTATGTGAACTGCAAACACATTTTTTTTGTATTATTTCTTTTTATAAACGTAATTAGTTGTAGCTTGTTATAATATTCTGTCTCTAAATAGAGTATCGTTCCAATTTACACCGAAAAACTCTACATAAAAAGTACTAGTACATATGTATATTTAATTTTGTATAAATATAAAACATACATACATACATAGCTTCACGCTGTATTCCGCATATAGCAGGGTAGCCAGAGGTAACCTAGTGTTAAGTCACTCCGTTCCCCACTTTCCGCCGAATTGAGGCATTGCGTGCTGAGTGGCGGAACTCAACGTCAAGTACCTATTTAATAGAAATATTTTCTATAAATATATTTTTAGACATTATAGTTTTGCGCCTAGGACCGTGATAGTCTATATTCACTATTTAAATCTTACTGGGAGCATTAGACTCTATTAACCAGCATTTTTTAAAATCACTAAAAATATTAAGTGATCAGTCACTTAAGATTAGACAGATGCATAAATTTTGAAATTTCTGTAAAGTCTACATAAATAATCTATATAAAGGCACAAGCGTACGACTCACAGGTTGTAGGTTCGATTCCTACTCCAGGTAAGGAATTTTTCATTTCCTGAGTTTGGTAATAAGGCAAAGCGCGGCGTTGAGTTCTGCCATTAAGCACGCAATGCCTCAATTCAGCGGAAAGTGGGAAACGGAATGTCTTAACACTAGGTTACCTCTGCCTACCCTGCTATATGCGGGTTACAGCGTGAAGTTAAGAAAAAAAAAGAAAAAAATCTATATTAATCTGAGAAAAATTATTTAAAACTGTTTTTCAAACTGATTTCAAAGTATTTGTATCGTTGTTTATATCTTTTTTCTTAACGGCCTTACAATTTTTGCCCTGCAAGGTTTCGCTACTGACATTTTGGCTTTATTCGGTTCTTAATATTTGTTCGTTTTTAAGCCGCTTTAGTGTTGTCTCAATGGGATTTACGATTGATGAATATACGATATCTCGATATTTTTAATTGGAAATTCCCAACTGTATTTAAAAAAGAACATTGCTCTTTCAATGAAATTATTTTTTTGATTTTATTTTACAATTTTGTTTATAATCTTGAACTTTTTTTGACCATCGTGGCACAGTGGGACAGAGCAGAGTGTGATTGGAAGCGCTATTGGTTGTGGATTCGATATCCACTCGAGGAAATGATTATATTTAAATTATTTTAATTTCTACTTTGGTACGAAAAATCGCAGACCTGAGTTGTGCTACTTTTTTTGTAGGCAGAGGGAACCAGGACCAGGACCTAGTGTTAAGACATTCGTTCTCTTAAGATTTTCGTTCCGCATTTTCCGCCAAATTGGGGAATTGCGTGCCGAGCGGTGGAGGTCGAACGAGGAAAAGGAAATACTATTTTTTTTATTAATATTTTCATTTCCAGGAGTGAGAACCGAACTCACAACCTGTTGCAGTTGCACGCTGGCGCCTCTGCGTTGCGACATGCCTGTGCTACTTAACATGCAATATTTTAAATACGGACACAAAGTGGATAACGGAATATCAAAGTAACATTATTACGAATAACTCAAAAACTGATCATCAGATCTAAAATAAATTTGAGTGGGACCACATCACGACCACTAGCTATTATATAAAGAAAGGTAATCATTAAATTTTTTTTGAATTTTGTAAAAAGAGCTTACATTACAAGCTAAAAAAAGCTAAAGAAACATAAAAATAGCTTTCCACCTGCAAAATAATAGCAATTACATTAAACAGCGTAACTTTAGCACCACCCTCGACCAGGAACTATCGCATTAAGAGAAACAAGGGTAGCAATTGAGATGGAGTAGAGAGTTTTGTTTTCCATTACCCACTTAAGGACTAAACAAAGACTCGCTCGAGCGAAGTAAGCTTTCGTCAAACAACGCCGAGATAATTATGGGCATTATTGTATTTAGTACTTCTAAAAGGTTTGTTTTGATAAATTACGTTGTAATGGTCACCGGTTCAAATCCCTTTCGATAAATTGCTTGCTTATATATAGCCGACTTTATAAAAGGTGGAGGCTAATTCGACTGTACTTTTTATGTGTTAATACGTAACTTTTTACTGGACCAATTTTGATGATACTTTTGTAATATAATAGGTAATAGCTTCTAAGCTTTTTTTTTGTTTTTGAGCTATTCGTAACATTTTTTTCTTTTTAATGTATAATATTTTATTTGAAGTTAGTTGGTTGACTTTTTTGTTAAAATCTTAACTCTTATATTCATATATACTGGTACGCGGGTCAATAAACATATTATAATAACGGTAAAAAAAGAAGGGAGAAGAGAACGGAGTGATGTAATTCTTTTGTTTTTCTTTCTTAACTTCACGCAGGCAGAGGGAACCTGAGAACCTAATGTAGACTCTCCGTTCTCTTACAACAATTCCGTTCCCCACTTTCCGCCAAATTAAGGTATTTGTTTTTCTAATGTCAAGTATCTTGTTGCTACAGCGTCAACAGATTTTTTGTGAGGCTGAGCTTGGAGAGACCTTGGTTTGGTCGAATTTGGAAAAGGGCCAATAAATAGAAATTCAAAGTGTTATCTGAGTACTAGGTAATATGATACGAGATACGTGAGATATAAAACTAGGTGTTCTTTTTTAATATATCGTAGCGCAGTCGGACTTCGTCTGTATAACCGTGATTGTGGGTTCGATTCCCATTCGAAGGAAAAATTATAAATTAATAATTTGAATTTATCTGCTTTAATAAAACAAACTGCGGAATGAATTCCGCCATTTAACATGAAAAATCTTGAATTCAGACGGAGGCCGCGAATGGAGTGTCTTGACACTCGGTTCCCTTTGACTACCCAGTTACGTGGGATGTAGCGTAGAGCTACTTAATACTAGATTTACGGTTATCGGCCGTATACCCATTTATACTGATGTCCGTTCTTTTGACGGATATTTCTTTCTTTTTTTTTTTATCTTCACGCTGTATCCCGCATATAGCAGGGTAGGCAGAGGGAACCTGAGAACCTAGTGTTAAGACACTCCGTTCTCTTACAACAATTCTGTTCACCACTTTCCACCGTATTAAGGCATTGCGTGCTGAGTGGCGGAACTCAACGCCGCACTTTGCCTTGTTACCAAACCCAGGAAAATGAAAAGACTAACATTTCCTGGAGTGGGAATCGAACCCACAACCTATCACGCTTACAGTCGCACGCTTGTGTCTCTGCGCCACGACAGGCGGGTAAATTATAAGACATTTTTTGTGAAATTTGTATTTTTAAATCAACGGTTTTTTATTCTCGGTTGTTTTCAATACATTTTTTGCATGTAAACTCCATTTTGTATGCAAACTTTCCACAGACATACTTGTTACATTTAATACAATGTTATTAGACCCATTTTTTTTACATAACCCAATTTCACAAGATTTTCGCACATTTGGTTTTCGTACATGAGACAATGAATTGAAACTTGTATTTTTTTCATTGCGATGGTCACTGCCTAGTTTTTCAGTCAATTGTAAAATAAAATTCTTGCGAGATATTGGATAATTCGTTTATATCCGAATCAGATCTAGATAGGTTTTCATTTAGGCTGGTTAGTTTTTTTTATAAATTCTATATATTTTGGAAACTTGTCCATATTAGTCCTAGCTAAAACTACTTTTTTAGATATACAAACATATCCAAAAAAAAAAATACTATCCTTACATCCTTACATATATTATAAATGCGAAAGTGACTCTGTCTGTCTGTCTGTTACGCTTTCACGCTTAAACCACTGAACCGATTTTGATGAAATTCGGTATGAAGGTTGAACTGAACTTGGGAAAGGACATAGGATATTTTTTATCACGAAAGAAATTTTATAAAAAAAAATATTTTTATTTTTTATAATTTTTTTTTGACAAATAGTTTAGACCTTGGGAACGACTATAGGCTACTCCTTACACGTCGCGCGATATAACCGAATTCCACGCGGGCGAAGCCGCGGGCGGAAAGCTAGTATGTTATATATACTGTATGCTACTATATTTATTTCAGCTTCTTTCATATAGGTATACAATATATGGAAATACTAAAATATGAGTGTTTTGGAGGAAATGAATGGAAATACATATTCGGTGCATTTTATCACAAAAAAACAATATATAATATCTTAAGAATAACAGTTACATGTCCGGAATTTTAAGGCATGAAATCGAAAATCCGTCAAATTGACGGGTTCCGTAAATCTAGTGTTAAAGAGCGTCTTCTACCTTTTCCATACAACGTTTTTTTCATGAGACATTAACAAACGCAAAGCATTCGATCACAATACACTTCGAAAACAGAAACGTACGTAATTAGAAAGCAGAAAATACAAAGATTATTTTTGTTTTTCTCACAATATACGAGTAGCTCAAGAGTCCACATGATTAAGAACCGAGCAGACCTTGGCAAATATTTACGAACGAGAAACTTGAGTCATTATTCTTGGTCCAGAAACCGATGGGTATGGATGAGCCATTCAAATGCAGCACGGTAAATTGTTTTGTGAATTTGCTATTATAATATTGTGTTGTTGAGAAATGAACGCAAAGTCACAGGTTCCGTTCCCACTTGAGGATATTTGAAACGGTGAGTGCAGAAACAACATAAGTCAGGATTTTCAAATTTTGCCTTACTAAGCTAGTTTAAATCGATTACGAATTTTTGCATTTTTTGTGACTTACGTTGTCTCTGCACTCACGTATTCATTTATAATGTAAAACATGTTGGCGCACATTGGCAGTAAAATCGATGAGTTTGCCGTCACGGCAAATGGCATGACGTTCTGATGTCATCATGACTTTTCAACGCCGTTAAAGATTCCCATTGCACTAATTAAAAACAGATGCTCTAATTTAAATATAAAAAAGTAAACAAATAGTCATAATAACTATTTATTTATTGATTTTACAATATGAATTAGAAAGTAATTTTTAACGCCTGTCGTGGCGCAGAGGCACAAGCGAGCAACTGTAAACGCGACAATGTTGTGGGTTCGATTCCCACTCCAGGAAATGGAATTTCTTATTTCATGGGCTTGGTAACAAGGCAAAGCGCGGCGTTGAGTTCCGCCACTCAACACGCAATGCCTCAATTGCGGAAAATGGGAAATGGAGTGTCTTAACACTAGGTTCCCCCTGCCTACCCTGCAATATGGGGGATACAGCGTGAAGCTGTGTAAGTATGTATGTAAGTAATTTCTAAATTTAGTACACATTTTCGCTACTATCGTATGTGAACTGCCCACATATTTTACCCTTTTAACTTTATTCAATTCACCTGTAGTAACAAATATCTGTCTCATAATAAGTCAAGCTTTCATTAAAGCTTTCAAAATAGTTCAATTAGTCACAGTCCCGTGCATCTGAGCTTAATATCCCTATTTGCATAAGTTATGAAGAATATAAATCTTTAGTATTTATTGCAACTATTATTAATGTTGGAATTAAATTTTGTTATAACGCCGTAGCTACGTTTGAGAGTTTTCTCAGGTTAAACGTAGCTTGTTTTTATCTGATAGAGAAAGTAAATTTTCGTTTCTTCCGCATAGCAGGGTAGGTATACAGAAAATAGTGTCAAAAAACTCTTTTTCTAACTTTTTTTTATGGATAACGGATGACAAACGAGCTGAAGGACCACCTGTAAGTGGTGTAAGTGGTTACCTTCGCTACAGAGACGTTGTAGATGCGTTGCCAACCTAGAGGATACAGATGGAAGGGGAGGAAAATATCGTAGTCCGCTATCGGAACCACCACATTTTGGGGAAAGGATGGGTGGGAAAGAGGAAAACCTGTTTTACACGCCATCGAACCGGAACACATCACAAGATATTTGGCGGTTCGTCTTGGACATGATAGTGGTCGCGAGGCAGACGGAGGACGAACTTCCTACCGCCAAACTACTGGGATACCCGCTTCTTACGGGACGCTACCCAGCGGCGGAGGGGAATTGTATTCTAACCCCGTCCCCTCACAGGGAGTGAGGTAATATAACATGTAAACTGAATATCATAATTATACGAGTACTAAAACGCCGGTCATAACCTCGGTTTGTAAATTCAAAATTGCCTGATTATGACAGTATAGCGTGATTGATAGGAGCTTTTTTATGTTATCTGTACATTCAATACGGCAACGTTTATCTGAGGCGAGTCACGCTGACGACGCGTATTTGCATTTTATTGATTATGTTATGTTCCCGTGAAGGTGAATTTATTAAATTATTTATAAATACAATATTTGTATCGAGTTTAATATTGGTGGATTAGAAAGATATGAGAATATGGTAATATGGTGGATGTAAAAAGGGTGGATGTAAAGAAAATTTCTTATACTAAAGGGCAATTTTATTTTTAGGCATTCGATAATTTAGAGAAACAGATAAAAGCAATTATTTTATGATTTGGTCATGTAAAATTTCCCTTTCCTTTCCGTGAAGTAGCTATGAGATTCTTTAATTATATCAAAATACGCTTTTTAGTGATTATGATTGCAAAAATTGAGGTTATAGGTTAAAATCACTGCTCAGACCTTCAGCAACGTAGAATACGGCAGAAAAAGACGAAGCTTAAAACTCTAGATTTTATGTAAGGTATATATCAAAGAAATACAAAATTTAAATTATTCTATTAGATAGTATCATAGTGCACATAGTGAGCAGGAAGGTAAAGATAGTCACTTTATATAATAATAGCGTATATCGAGTTTAATACGCCTGTCGTGGCGCAGAGGTACAAGCGTGCGACTGTAAACGCGACAGGTTGTGGGTTCGATTCCCACTCCAGGAAATGGAAGTTTTAATTTCCTGGGTAACAAGGTTCAACAAGGTTCCCTCTGCCTACTCTGCTATCTGCGGGATACAGCGTGAAGCAATGTAATGTAATGTAATGAGTTTAATATTTATTATATAAATTTTCTGTATGACTAATATATTATTAGGAGAATTAGCTTTCTGTACTTCTTCAATATTATTTTAAATATGACAAATTTCATACCCCTCCATTCATACTCTTCCATTTCATTATAGAAGATATGTTATTTCATGATGTTTTATACCTTTGGTTGACCGTATTGTGGCCTAAGCATACTAATACGCTCATAATTTAATGAAATATGTAATTTTTTTTTTAACTTCACGCTGTATCCCGTATATAACAGGGTAGGCACAGGGAATCTGAGAACCTAGTGTTAAGACACGTTCTTTTACAACAATTCTGTTCCCCACTTTCCGCCGAATTGAGGCATTGCGTGCTGAGTGGCGGAACTTAACGCTGCGCTTTGCCTTGTTATCAAATCCAGGAAATGAAAAATTACATTTCCTAGAGTGGGAATCGAACCCACAACCTGTCGCATTTACAGTCGCACGCTTGTGCCACTGCGCCACGACAGGCGACAGTAACTAAGTAACTTTATGATATGATTATTAAATACGTATATTCAAACTTGAAAATTAAGAATCCAGTGAATTGTCTCTTGGGAAGAAAACGTCTCTAGATACACATAGCCCTTGTAATTAAAATGGTTAACACAATTCAAAGGCGGAGGATTTCATATAACCCTTGTTTATGTTTCGTTCATTAAAACGCGGAACTCCTAATTGAATGGAAAACGAGTTGGCGAAATCAAAAATTATTAATACATTTTTAATGACGTTGCCAGTTTTATTGTGTTTCAATTGTCATTAAGTAAATAATTTAATTTTGTCTTGGCACAGTTAGGACGTGGGTTCAGGGTTCATTTCTCACGCATTGTAGATTTAGGTTTTAAAATTTAAATATTACGCTGTACTGATTTTATATAAAATTAGGTATTTATTAAGCCCTGTCGTGGCGCAGAGGCACAAGCGTGCGACTGTAAACGCGACAGGTTGTGATTCCCACTCCAGGAAATGGATTTTTTTATTTCCTGGGCTTGGTAACAAGGCTAAGGGCGGCGTTGAGTTCCGCCACTCAGCCCGCAATGCCTCAATTCGGCGGGAAGTGGGGAACGGAGTGTCTTAACACTAGGTATATTTTTAACGCGTCAACGGGGACACTAGTATTAAGAAATCTGCATAAACTCTCGCTTTATTAAAACAATCAAAATCAAAATATTCTTTATTCAAATAGGCTATGACAAGCACTTTAGAATCGTCAATTTACAAAAGCTGTCGGTCGTGTCAATCCTAACGGAAGCTACCACCGGCTCGGAAGGCAGTTCTGCTGAAAAGAGCCGGCAAGAACCTCAACAGTTGCTCTTTTCAAATAAAATTTTATAATAAATTTACAACAACGATAAGCCTCCTGAGCGAGCATCAACAGCATTTAATTCCACACATTAACATCTGTATAGTATTTATGGACAGTATAATATACTTTCCTTAATAATATATATTTAATCTCGACAATCTCTGTAGATTAAACGTATAAAATACTTTGCTAAAATAAAGTACATTAGTGATTTATTAAAATCAAAATACACACACATAACCACTGGTTGCTACTATAAATCAATTTAATTACATTTCGCTAGTATGTCAACACGTTTGTTTGAGACTAATATCCCATATTAATAATGATGGTGATGAACATTTGAAAATTAATGCTTTAATATTTTATGAACTATAATATTATAATTAAATACCTTTTTCTCTTTTTTATGGATAACGGATGGCAAACGAGCAGAAGGACCCCCTGATGGTAAGTGGCTACTTTCGCTCATAGATATCTACAACACCAGAGGTGCTGTAAATGCGTTGCCTACCTAGACGATACAGATGGAAGGGGAGGATAATGTAGTAGTTCGCTATCGGAACCACATTCTGGGGATAGAATGGGGTGGGATAGAGGAAAACCTGACTTACGAGGTGTGTTCAAAAAGTAAGGTGACTTTGTATTTTTAAGAAAAAAATATTTATTTATTTATCAATATTTATGTTGTCCCCTTCAAAGTAATCCCCCTCAGATACAATACACTTATGCCAACGGTTTTTCCAATCGTCAAAGCACTTCTCATAAGCACTTTTCGGTATAGCCTTGAGCTCTTCCAGCGATGCAGTCTTTATCTCTTCAATCGTTGCAAATCTCCGTCCTTTCATAGGTCTCTTTAGTTTTGGGAACAAGAAAAAGTCACATGGGGCCAAATCCGGTGAATATGGTGGCTGAGGCATGATTGTGGTGTTGTTTTTGGCCAAAAAATCTCTCACCAGCAAAGATGAATGATGAGCAATTTCGGAACAAACTTCGCTGACACACGTCTCATGCCCAAAACGTTAGAAAAAATTTCATGGCACGAGCCAAGCGATATACCAACATCCTCAGCAACTTCTCTGATAGTGATTCGACGATTTTCCAGAACAATTTTCTTCACTGCTTGAACGTTTTCATCAGTTGTTGACGTGCTTGGGCGTCCAGAGCGAGGCTTGTCATTGGCATCTTCCCGGCCATCTTGGAAGAGTTTGTACCACTTGTAAACATTTTTTTTACTCAGAACAGTTTCACCGTATGCCACTGTCAACATTTTAAGTGTTTCGGAGCACTTTATTTTATTTTTTACACAAAATTTGATGCAAATCCATATTTTTCGATAGCAAGAAATCGCCGAGCACGCAAAACACTTATAACCTTTACGCCTCTCCCAACCAAACAAAAAATGCTATACACTTGAAACTTGGTACAGATGTTCGGGAAGAGTGTACCAACATAACAAAATAAAAAAATCGATAATCGAAAGTACGTTGCCCGCCAAATTTCACAGTCACCTTACTTTTTGAACACACCTCGTACATGCCATCGAACCGGAACACATCATTAGATATTTGGCGGTTCGTCTTTGACATGATAGTGATCGCGAGCCAGTCGGAGGACGAACCTCCTACCACCTGCCTACTGGGATACCCGCCTCTTACGGGACGCTACCCAGCGGCGGAGGGGAATTGTTTTCTAATCCCGTCCCAGGGAGAAGACAGATTAGGAGAAATTACTTATTGTATAAAAAATATATATTTAATCTGCATTTGATTTTATTTATTAAAAAAAAAACGAAATGAGAAACATATTGGCAACCTGGATAAAAAAATAAAGCGTTGTTTTAAGAAAAAAAAGTGTCCTCTTAAATTCAAATTCAATTTAGAAACATTATTTTTTTTCATTTTTTATATCTTTTATCTTTATGTATATAATAATTTTATTCTTATATCCTCTTGCAGTATCGAGAGGACATTATGAATTGCCGCTTGGTCCCACGTTTCTTATGGAAAGTAATACTCATTTTAAGGCTGTTTGCTGACGGAACTCAACTCCGCCTTTTGTTTAGACCAGAGATAGAGAGACTAGAGAAATCTATATGATTTTCATATAGTTTCATCGATCTTTTCTCTTATAGTAACTTATTCCTTCAAAAGTTCAACCAATAATCATCGTCTTCAATCATAGAAAATAGGCAGCTTTAGGGTTGGAACAGATTAGCAGGGTATTTAGAGAGAACTTAAAGTCAAGACACTCCGTTCTTCGCTTTCTACCCGAATTTAAAACATTCCTAGTTAAGTGAGGGATCTCCACGCCTTGCTTCGTCTTACCAGAATATCTCTTTCGCTACCAGGGCCTAAGTAGACAAGTCGCCACCACAGCCCAGACGTTTTATTATTTAAATATTATATCAATTGTCATTAATTTCTGTGGGATGTATTTATAACGTTCTAACTAAGTGAAATTAGCAAATTTACCAGATCACTAACATCCTGTATCTATTTTATTGTTTTATAACATAACCAATCTATGTACGGTACGATCTAGGACAAACTATAGTCATAAACTGGTAATGAACGCCCGTCACATATTTGTGACGCCGGGCTCTGGTAACAAAATCGGGTCGTCACATATATGTGACGATGGTAACGAAAGGGATATGTAAATGAAAATATTTTTTACGACTATATATAAACATTTCCCCGAGTGGGTATCGAACCCACGGCCAATTACGTTTAATCAGACTGTTCCACTATGCCATGTTTTCCTCTCACAATGATATATACTAACATTTAGTAATATATTTAATAGCTTCATCATCTTCTAAATTATTTGACGTTCAAAAAATGAAGCTTGTAACTTCTTATTTTGAATAAATTTATTTGACTTTGACTTTGACATATGAGTGTGTCAAACATAGCATCATTTACAACCGTTAAGACACGACCCTATCGTAGTAACACTATAAAATAAATGAATCTTGGCATTGTAAAACGCTTCCTACATGCTACTTAAGGGTTTTATTGGATTTTATATGACTTTTGATCTCTATCTATATCTTTCTGGATATTTTGTTTAATTTTCTTAACTCTTTATCCCACTTAGCAGGGTGGTTAGAGAGAACCGAGTGTCAATACCCTCCGTTAGCTGCTTTCCGCGTGAATTCGAGACATTGCGAGCTCTATGGCGGAACTCAACACCGCGCTTTGTTTTATTAGAGGCGAAGTTATACAAATAATTTAAATATAATCATTTCCCCTAGTAAAAATCGAACCCATAACTAACTGCGTTTACAGTCATTCGCTGTCCCACTGCGCCACGATGGCCTCTTTCCAACTTTCACAATAAAATATTATAGCATTTAAGCTTAGCTTGTTTTATTGATATTTAAGGAATTCTGTTTTTATACCAACGATGCCAATTAGAGAAGGATATAAAGGAAAATTTAATTACTCAAGGCCAAAGATAAGAAAGAAAAAAAAGATAATGAAAAAGATCCGCCTCGCCGGATTAATGCTGCCCTCGCTCGTTCTTAAGGGTTGAAATGATTTATTTAATTAATTATGGCTTGTCAACATTTTTTTTATACATTTTTATTTATTTTAATCTGTTTTATTACTTTTTTGATCTTTTTATTTCAGTTTCACGCTTTTTCTATAAATTTTTTTTAACTTCACGCTGTATCCCACATATAACAGGGTAGGCAGAGGGGACCAGAGAACCTAGTGTTAAGACACTTCGTTCTCTTACAACAATTCCGTTCCCTACTTTCTGCCAAATTGAGGCATTGCGTATCGAGTGGCGGAACTCAACGCCGCGCTTTGCCTTGTTACCAAACCCAGGAAATGAAAATATTAACATTTCCTGGAGTGGGAATCGAATCTACAACCTGGACAACTAGGGAAAACCTGACTTACATCCTATCGAACCGGAACACATTATTAATTATTTTGCAGTTCGTTTTTGACATGGTAGTGGTTGCGAGCCAGACGGAGGACGAACATACCTAATTACTGGGATACCCGCCTCTTACCAGCGGCGGAGGGGAATTGTATTCTAACCCCGTCCCCTCACAGGGAAAAGTGTCCTGACACTAATTTGTTTTCCTCTAACCAATTATATGGGAAAAGGCATAGAAGTACAAAAAAATATTATAGGAATCAAACCTAAAATCATTTCATACAAACAAGCTCTTCCAAAGTAAGACATAATTGTTATCAATAATTTTTACAACGTATTTACTTTCTAGTCACCTTTAATCTCGAAAAGGTCAGATTTTATCAGCATCTAATCGAAAGGCAATATTTACTTCAGTATGTTTACAGTCCCATAGGGACTGCTATCAAAAACCAGTAAAAGGACAAATGCTTCATTAAGTCCAGTACGAGTAGCTAGGAGGATACGTGACAAGAATATATTGGTTCACTAAACTAAAATATTGTTTGATAATATTTTTAAAGTATAAAGTTTTGTACATTTGTACATTTCCTGGAGTGGGGATCGAACCCACAAATTTATACCTGTAGAATAAATTTGTGGGTTCGATCCCCACTCCAGGAAATGTAAAATTTAGTATTTTCATTTCTTGGCTTTGGTAACAAGGCAAAATGCGGCGTTGAGTTCCGCCACTCAGCACGCAATGCCTCAATTCGGCGGAAAGTGGGAACGGAATTTTTGTAAGAGAAGGGAGTGTCTTAACACTAGGTTTTCGGGTCCCCTCAGCCTATCCTGCTATATGCGGGACACAGGGTGAAGTTAAAAAAAAAAAGTTTTGTTCATATTGAATATCTACAGGACAAATTGAAATTTAGAAAATATACATATACGATTATCTATAAAAATAATAAAAATTGGGCTCTATATAATATAGAGTAAATCAGGCCATCGCGAAGCAATGTGACAGCGTCGGACTTTAAACGGGTTGTGGGTTCGATTTCCGCTCGGAGGAAAGAAATATTTAAATTGCGATGCGATTACGTTGGCGAACGGAGTGTCTTGACACTATATGTCTGGCTATATTTTTGGATATTCTACTATATGGAGCTGAATGGTTTAATATATTGTAAATAATATAAAAGAGGTCACAGGTTCAAGTCTCGTTTCATTGAAAAATAATAATAATGAAAACAATTTGGTAGTTACTTTTGTGTCGACTATATATTACATTTAGCCAATTTATTACAAAATTTAAATTTAGTCATTGAATTTAATTATTCACTAAGATAGTACATTCAAATCATAAATGCCAATATGTTCAATTTACTGAAACACACAAGACTTCTGGCACTGAAGGTGTCTACATAAATTATTGTTAATGAATTTATGTAGAGACCTGTCATGGCGCAAAGGCACAAGGCCTGTAAGCGCGACAGGTTGTGGATTCGATTCCCACTCCAGGAAATGTAAATATTAAATAAGTTGAGTTCCGTTCGGCTATTTATTTAGCACGCAAAGTGAAAAAAGAATTTATGGAAGAAAATCGTGCAATGCTGTTTTGATCTACTTATAGCTGTTCCATTTGCTTGAAAACTTGCAAATGTGTCCAGATAGAATGAAAATATTTTTATGGCATAAATCTGATACCACGACGACCAGATTCGCAAGGTACATTTTTTTATGGATAACTGATGGCAAATGAGCAGAAGGGCCACCTGATGGTTAGTGGTTTCCTTCGCGACAGAAATCTAAAAGACCAGAGGTGTTGTAAATGCGTTACTAATCTAGAGGATACAGATGGAAGGGGAGGACAATGTAGTAATCCGCTATCGGAATCACCACATTTTGGGAAAAGGATGGGTGGGAAAAGGGAAAACCTGGCTTACTTGTACATGCCACGTTATACGTTAATGCTAAATTTCAATTTTCTACGGAACAACGGGGTAGTTTTGGCTGTGCCTTGAGTGTTTGACTATGTCAGTCACTCAATAGTGCGAATATTTAATATATACATTAGGTTATCTATATATAAATACGTGAAGCAATAACTTTGGATCCCTTTTTACGAAAATTACGCGGACGGAGGAGCATGAAACTTGGCACACTCACATTATACATAGCGAAGGAGTGCACAATGATAGTATCTTTTTAAAATAACGCATAAAAAGTATATTAAATTAATAAAATAAATGATACTGTGTAATATGATTTAACATCCATGTTTATATAAAGTGACATATACATACGCTGCTAGGACGCGTTATTAACACGTCAACGGGGACACTAGTATTGGTTATTGTAATAAAATATAAAAGCTGGATAAAGTAAAAAATAAATATTACAATAACAATCCTAACCAAATATTCACTTCGTTAATAATCAATATAAAATATGTATATGAAATAACCTCAGAAAGTTTGTAACAGTCAAAGTAGGGAAATTGGTAAAAATGAAGTTCTGGCATTCGACCACCAAACAGATTACATTGCTTTGTGAAATGAAATCATGTATTTTGTTCTCACTTTGATCTTTTGATATGGTCGTCTAAACTGCGGTCACGTGACTCAAATTGAGACTTAAGTAGCGTCAGCTTGTTTTGTTGTGGTTCGTCATATTGAACAATCTGTGTATGATTGTTTGTTTGTAGGATAGCTCTTTTAAAAATATTGTAGTTAAAAAAATAAATTTATTTTATTGTTTTATTTTTTTTTTAACTTCACGCTGTATCCCACATATAGCAGAGTAGGCAGAGGGAACCCGAGAACCTAGTGTTAAGACACTTCGTTCTCGTACAACAATTCCGTTCCCAACTTTCCGCCGAATTGAGGCATTGCGCGCTGAGTGGCGGAACTCAACGCCGCACTCGCCGCACACGCCGCCGCACAAGAAATGAAAATACTAAATTTTACATTTCCTGGAGTGGGAATCGAACCCATAACCTGTCGCGTTTACAGTCGCACACTTGTGCCTCTGCGCCACGACAGGCGTTCATTTTTATATTGATTTTAGTATAGTTTGGCTGATTATTATTATTCTATTAATGAAGTAGGTATATTAACGTTTTATTCTACATAGCAGGGTAGTCAGAGAGAAACTGAAGGAGGGTTAAGACACTCTATTCTCCACTTTCCGCCCGAATTTGACTCCTTATGTGTTGAACTTAAACGCCTGTCGTGGCGCAGAGGTACAAGCGTGCGACTGTACGCGACAGGTTGCGGGTTCGAGATTCTCACTCCAGAAAATGTTACAATTTTCATTTCCGCCACTCAACACGCAATGACTCAATTTGGCGGAAAGTGGGGAACGGAATGGTTGTAAGAGAACGGAGTGTCTTAACACTAGGTTCTCAGGTTCCCTCTGCCTACCCTGCTATATGCGGGATACAGCGTGAAGTTAAAAAAAGCACAACTTTATTTATATAATAAAGACTACAATTTTCTAGTTTCTTTCGTACCTCTATAAAATCTGCTCTACGGCACGAATAGGTATTAAATCGAGCGAGCCCTCAAAGGCAATATAGGCGACTTTGTGGCGCTTTTATTAAACGCACAGGTGCATGGTTATTAAAACTTACATTGTTACTCGCCTTATAATAAATTTATATATATGGAACTTTATAATAAAATTCTTAGCGCAGTTAGAATGCAGTTCTGACAAGTCTGGCAATCTAAATTTAGTGATAATTTTAAATCAAACTATTTTTAAGCACTAAATAGGATTTTGTATGTAAGCTTATGGTGTCTTATTTAACATACACACATAGCTTCACGCTGTATCCCGCATATAGCAGGGTAGGCAGAGGGAACCTAGTTAAGACACTCCGTTTCCCACTTTCCCTGTCTGTAACGCCTGTCGTGGCGCAGAGGCACAAGCGTGCAACTGTAAGCGCGACAGGTTGTGGGTTCGATTCCCAGTCCAGGAAATGGATTTTTTCATTTCCTGGGTTTGGTAACAAGGCAAAGCGGCGTTGAGTTCCGCCACTCACCACGCCGTGCCTCAATTCTGTGGAAAGTGGGAAAAAAAAACATCAGTCTTAAATATATGCTATACTTTATAACTATCTTTTGTAATGTAATGTAATATACCGATAAGTATCTAGTATTATATATAGCCCAGATTCAGAACTAGGGAAATTGATCAACACATTCAAAATTATCATTAATGCACCCTTATCAGTTCCTATTGTCATATAAATATGCATTGCGGCCGGAAGGGATACTATCTGTATCGATATACTAGGATGGCCCCTAAATAAATGTATTGGCAATCCTGTTATCAAAAACGTTTGTTTTAGCTCGTTCGTTAACATTTTTAGGGCTTAGGCTTTAGGGCCCCTATAACATTTTTAATCTATAATACATACCCGTAGGGAACCGAAATCGTAAGAGAACGGAGTGTCTTAACACTAGGTTCTCAGGTCTACCCCCTGCCTACCCTGCTATGTGCGGGATACAGCATGAAGTAAAAAATATCTTGCATTTTCTCAAAAAAAAAATGAATTAGATACTTCACGCTTTGTCCCTAGCGGGGTAGTCAGAGAGAACGGAGCGCCGAACGCTACGGTCCCTGCATACATCTTACGCCTCGTCCAGATTCATTAACATCTTCCTTTGCCCTCCGGGGGGTCCTCATGCATTTTACGTGACTTTCCTCCAGTATCATTGTTGCTGTGTTCTCGAAGGTCAACCGAGTTCTCCCCCTACCTCTCTTGCCGCTCATCTTTGCTTCATAAATCTTTCTCACCATTCTTTCATCACTCATCCTCTCGACGTTGCCAAACCACCTGAGCACGTTCTTCTTCATTCTTGCTGTAACATTCTTGCTTATACCTAAATATCTTTCTAAGATTGAATCTAATTAAAAAAAGCACTTGTTTGTGACACATCTTCTCCATCAGATAAATAATGTTAATATTTTTGTCAATTTACTAAGTAACATTCCTTCTAGAGTCTTTAAAGAGGTAGAACAGAGTGTCTTGACATTAAGTTCTCTCCGCGTACTGCAAAATAGAAAAGCTCAAATAAAAAGTCATTGGTAAGTACAAAATTGAATACATACATATATACATAGCTTCACGCTGTATCCCGCATATAGCAGAGTAGGCAGAGGGAACCTAGTGTTAAGACACTTCGTTCCCCACTTTCCGCTGAAATGCGGCATTGCGTGTTGAGTGGCCGAACTCAACGCCGCGCTTTATATTGTTACCAAATCTAGGAAATGAAAAATTCCATTTCCTGGAGTAGGAATCGAACCCACAACCTGTTAACAGTCGGACACTTGCCTCTGCGCCACAACAGGGGTTACATATTACATAATTGAATAAAAAACGAATTGTAATTCTTGTTTCTTTTTGAATCACGAGCAGAACTTAACCAAATTACTAGACGAGAAAATTAGTTAAAGTAATTTTTAATTTATTTGAATAGCGGCTATAGTTTGCTAGCTCCTAACTAATCATTAGTTACTGTCCGTAACTCCAGTATGCGGAATGCAAAAACTTTGCGTTTCTCAACTTTCAACGTATTTCCTCTGAGATCTTTTTAAATAAACTTTATGAATGAAAACATTTAATCCGTTTTCAGAGTTGTATACTTTGGCTAACTAATTGTAATTGCAGTGCAAATTTTCTGGATGGTTTTGCGATGTAGTATTTAAGATTTTAATAAGAAAAGCAAACCAATTTTAAATAGAATGCACTAAAAAGTATCATAATTACGAATAACTCAAAAATAACTTGTCAGATCTTAACCAAATTTAAAAGCAACAACATAAAAAGTATATAGAACACATATAAAAATTTGAACGCAGCGTGACTCGAACCCGCACCTCTTGGAAACCGTCCAAGCGCTCTCCAAGCCTCTGACTTCGACACAGCCGGAAATAAAACGCATAGCTTAGCGGTCAGAGAGCTTGGACGGTTTCCAAGAGGCGCGGGTTCGAGTCCCGCTGCGTTCAAATGTTTCTCGTTTTCTAAGTGTGTGAAAACTTTAAAACTTCAAGAAAAACATAAAAACTGTATACATGTAGCTATTATATAAGAAAATAATCACCAAAATTGATTCAAGCAATAAAAAGTTATGCGATAACACACATAAAAATACAGTCAAATTAACTACTACTTTTACAATCCCTTGCGCGGCGTTGAGTTTAATCATTATATGTGTAATGTCTAGAGTTCCGACGAAATGCGGAGAAAGGAGTGTCTTAACACTGAGTTCTATTTGACTACCCTGCTATGTTGTACAAAGCTTGAAACGTGAGGTGGAGATCAATCACTCATAAACCTCATATATTCATACACACATAGCTTCACTCTGTATCCCGCATATAATAGGCGGAGGGAACCTAGTGTTACGACACTCCGTTCCCCACTTACCGCCGAATTGAGGCATTCGTGCTGAGTGGCGGAACTCAACGCCGCGCTTTGCCTTGTTACCAAATTCAGAAAATGAAAAAATCCATTTCTTGGAATGGGAATCGAACCCACAACCTGTCGCGTTTACAGTCGCACGCTTGTGCCTCTGCGCCACGACAGGCGTTAAAAGCGTAAAATATATTGAACATATTAAATGCAGACGGACAAAACTTATATGTTTTCCTATATATATCCACATAATAGCAACACTGACACCCATTTATTGGCTCGTTATCTCAAAAAGGCTGCCAAAATCGTCAAGTTCACTCTACAACTCTCCCACAACATATCGGGGCGGTGGAATTTAAACAGAACTTGTTGCATCTGGCTGCCTGCCAGGGGATAAATCTGATATGCTTTAAACATTTATAGCGTCTGTAAGTGATTATTAAATGTATTGTATTATATAAACCAGGCGTGAATAGGTTGATAAATACAACATTTATATTTAAATAACTAGTTCTTATCATAAAAAAAATACATAAGGCTTATAATAAGCCGCCTTAGCACAAACACAAGTGGTCGTGGGTTCGATTCCCACTCCAGGAAATAGAAATTTTCATTTCCTGGGTTTGGTAACCAGGCACTCAGCACGCAATGCCTCAGTTCGGCGGAAAGTGGGGAACGGAGTGTCTTAACACTAGTTTCCCTCTGCCTACCCTTCTATATGCGGGATACAGCGTGAAGCTATGTATGTATGATAAAACAAACCTCCTAGGTATTTGAGATCCGTCATCGAACACGCAGTCTCGATTTTAGCCGAAAAGCAGAAAACCGAGTGTCTTGGCACAAGATCTCTGAATACCTTGCTATAAGGAATAAAATATGAATTCCTTTACTCGCTCTGTTAAAACCAACACGCGGCGTTGAGTTACGTTTAGGCTGAACTCACAATGTTTCGGATTATAGAAGATCCTTCCCTTCCACCAGGTTTCTGTCTACCCTGTTATGAGGGATAAACATTAAGCATTTTATTTCCACGCTCGGTAAAAGCAAAAGGCAGCGTTGAGTTCCATGACTGAATATGTAATTTTTCGAGTTGTAGAAGATCTCGAAATGGCAGAAAATGGAGAGCGCGGTATCTTGACACTAGGTTTGTCTTACTATACTGTGAAACTGAAAGATAAAGAAAATATTGAAGATTTAAAAAACAAGAAAACCAACTTCAAATAACATGCACTAAAATAGCATACATACATACGTAGCTTCACGCTGTATCCCGCATAGCAGGGTAGGCAGAGGGAACCTAGTGTTAAGACACTCCGTTCCCCACTTTCCGCCGAATTGAGGCATTGCGTGCTGAATGGCGGAACTCAACTCAACAAAACTTTGTCTTGTTACAGTTAGTGGAATCGAACCTACAACCTGTCGCGTTTACAGTCGCACGCTTGTGCCTCTGCGCCACGATAGGCCTTAGACTAAAATAACATTATTATGAATAACTCAAAAACTACTCGGCAGATCTTAACTAAAATTAAATTATCTCATTAGAAGCACTAGCTATCATATAAAAAGAGAATCATCCAAATTGGTTCATCCAGTGACAAGTTATCCGATAACAGATATAAACAAACATTTGAATTGAGAACTTCCCTTTTTTGAAATCGGCTTTAAATTCAAACTAATTACTTGAAG
This sequence comes from Philaethria dido, assembly GCA_033558755.1. Classification (NCBI taxonomy): domain Eukaryota; kingdom Metazoa; phylum Arthropoda; class Insecta; order Lepidoptera; family Nymphalidae; genus Philaethria; species Philaethria dido. Next base: position 544,624 of record JAKGSA010000141.1, read on the forward strand.
TTAAAAATAGAGTGTATCACGTTCGTACTTACGCTCCGTAGACTTGAGTAGCTTTAAAAGGCTCTCGAAGAACTTCCTGGCATCTCGAAAGTTGTGTACGGTTGTACACAGTTATATCTGCTAAGGATTATTATCTTTTGATATTATGAAGTTCATGTCTCATAATTATGTTCTTAGTAATTTACTTCGTAAATCAGTGTTTAGCTTCACGCTGTATCCCACATATAGCAGGGTAGGCAGAGGAAACCCAGTGTTAAGGCACTCCGTTCCCCATTTTTGGCTGAATCGATGCATTGCGTGCTGAGTCGCAGAAGTCAACGCTGCGCTTTGCCTTGTTACCAAACCCAGGAAATTAAAAATTCCAAATTAGTTTTAAATTAAATTATTGTTTAGTTATTTTTTTAACAAAGCAGCTTCATTCTGTATCCCGCATAGCATAATAGTTAGAAAGAACCTATTATCAAGACACTCCGTTCGCAGAGTTCCACCCGAAGAAAATAAACAGCACATACAATATGTCAAATTAACACATATGTAAATATATAATATTGACCAATAAAGACTTCCACTTATACATAAACTATGGAGTGAATAAGAAAACTCGTCATTTAAAATAACACCTGTCGTGGCGCAGAGGTACAAGTCAAAGTCAAAGGTCAAGTCAAAGTCAAATAATTTTATTCAAAATAAGAAGTTACAAGCTTCATTTTTTGAACGTCAAATAATTTACCACCGGTTCACTAAATTTAATGCCTCAGACCTGAGAAGAACCGGCGCAAGAAACTCAGCGGGACTATTTTTTTTTTTTTTTTATATTCGACAATGGTTTACAATTCTTTATTATTGGCAATGATACCTTTGAAACAGACTGGAGCGAGCATTTCATTTCCAAGGTGTGTTATCATTTATAAAATCACTAATTAGGTAATTAGGTAACCTTTAACACACAAACGTCTTTTTACAATTTTTTTAAATTGTAAAATGGAAAGTTCTCAAGCGTGCGACTGTAAACGCGACAGTTTCTGGGTTCGATTCCCACTCCAGGAAATAGAATTTTTCATTTCCTGGGTTTGGTAAAAAGGCAAAGCGCGGCGTCGAGTTCCGGCACTCAGCACGCAATACCTCAATTCGGGGGTAAGTGGGGAACGGAGTGTCTTACCAGATAAAAATTAGCTTACATTATATTTACCGTTTATAGAATTAATTGAATTCCACTAAATACTCAGGTATCTCTTTTATTTCAATTCCATAGTAACAAAAAACAACATTAATAAGAAAAATCTCATTTAATTATAATATAATATATTTTTCAACCAAAAAAATAAAGCAAAAAAGTAAAAAATCGGCGATAATTTTAAAAAACGATTAATTCAATTCTTATACGCCAGCGAGTCGTAAACGCTCTTATTAAAATTTCGGAGCAAGCCAATCTCAATGGGCCGTCAATGGTAACAAAGCGAGGCCAATTATTACAAGACAAGTCATTAGCCAAGAACTCATTATTGGAATATAATGAAAAATATGTTGAATACGCCTGTCAGTAGAATAAGCCAGTCGCGGCAGAGGCATAAACGTGCAACTGTAGATGCGACACTTGTGGGTTCGATTCCCACTCCAGGAAATGGACATTTTCATTTCCTGGGTTTGGTAACATGGTAAAGCGCGGCGTTGAGTTCCGCCACTCAACACGCAATGCCTCAACTTCGGCGGAAAGTGGGAAACTGAGTGTTTTAACATAAGGTTCCCTCTGCCTACTGCTATATGCGGGATACGGCGTGAAGCTATGTATGTATGTAATTATTTTCATTTCCTCGCTCTGGTAATAAGGTAAAGCGCGGCGTTGAGTTACGCCACTCAGCACGCAATGCTTCAATTTGGCAGGAAGTGGGGAATGAAAATGTTGAAAGAGAACGGAGTGTCGTCGCTCTCTGGCTCCCTCTACCTACCCTGCTATGTGCGGGATACAGCGTGAACCTGAAAAAAAAAAGAAAAAATATATATATTTTGAATACGTCTTCCGTTTCAGCTCTTGGAAAGCTAATTGTTTGTGCACAGAACTCGAGCGTCTCACAATGTTAATGCTTTTCTACTATATTTTATAATATTTTAAGACGATTTGCTGTTAATGGAAATGGCTGTTTAAATTGGCCTTTTAAATTTAAGATTCTTAAGTTAAGAATTATTCGGACAATATTTCAGTAATATTAGAACTTACAATTACTGTACAAATATTATTATTTTGCAGTTCCATTTTTGTAATTTAGAAATAGTGTGTGTTTGTTTTCTACGATCAGTAGTTATACTGATCACTCACAATAAAGATAACTCTTTTAACCATTCAGAACCCAGTAGGCTAACTCAGCCTATTGGATCGAAGCTAACCCCCACAACGAACAAAGTACGCAAGCCGCGGTCCATGTCTCACCTAAGACGCCCTTGCGACTTCGTAGAATCTCCTTGTTGTCGGCTTTCCAAGGCCAAGGTCAGAGCTCTTCTAGCTTGGCCTCCCACAAAATCTGCATGACGCTGTAGAGACCAACAGCATACTGCGCGTTAGATATAAAAAAACTCTGCAACGTAAGCGTTTTACATATAAAGATAACTACTTATATTTCTCAGAGAAATATTTCCAGAGATTTTCAACATACATATGTATATAATAAGTCCGATTCGCATCTTGAACTTTTAAACCGCAAAGCTGCACTAAGCAAGTTGGCATCAACTAGCTTCGAGCTTCATGCAACGAGATTATAACAGGAAGATGAATTCCGATGAAGTTGGCGACAGCTTGTTCCAACTTTACTGCAAACGGTATGCTTTTTGTTGTTTTGTTATTCTATATATATAATTATTTAGTGAAAATAACTATATGTGTATTTGTGCTATGTTTCTGAAGTGAGATTTTAATTTTTACAATATTAAAAGTTTGTTTAAGGTATATAATTTTAATTTTAACAAAAAGAACGTGGCGTGGCAAAAACGCGACAGGTCGTGGGTTCGATTCCCACTCCAGGAAATGTTAGTATTTTCATTTCCTGGGTTTGGTAACAAGGCAAAGCGCGGCGTTGAGTTCCGCCACTCAACACGAAATGCCTCAATTTGGCGGAAAGTGGGGGACGGAATTGTTGTAAGAGAACGGAGTGTCTTAACACTAGGTTCTCTGGTTCCCTCTGCCTACCCTGCTATATGCGGGATACAGCGTAAAGTTAAAAAAAATGATATTTGGCTTGTACTTGATACGTATAGTTCTTACTAGGCGAGTAGAGATTGATAAATCGACGTACACACAAATTTTACGGCTTCCCGCTTTTTTACAAATATCAGAGTAGTCGCAAAGAACCTAGTGTTAATTGCGTATTGAGTGGTGGAACTCAACGCCGCGCTTTTGTCTTACTTAAAAAAAATAGCACTCCTACAAGTGGAAATCAAACTTGTGACTAAACGTTTTCAAATTAGACGCTATCCCACTGCACTGCACAATACTCAATTGTCTCACATTTTTTTTTATTTTGTTTTGCTGTATTAAAATAAGATTTCTAGTATATTCTTTGTTATATTTTAAATCTCTTAAGCTAGAAACCAGGACGAAAAATGCTCATATTTCCAAAAATCTCTACTTTCCGCCCAATATATGTACATTATCCTAACTACGAGTACTGTCGGGTGGACGCCTGTCGTGGCGCAGAGGCACAAGCGTGTGACTGTAAACGCGATGGGTTGTGTGTTCGATTCCCACTCCAGGAAATGGAATTTTTCATTTCCTGGGTTTGGTAACAAGGCAAAGCAGGCGTTGAGTTCCGCCACTCAGAACGCAATGCCTTAATTCGGCGGAAAGTGGGGAACGGAGTGTCTTAACACTAGGTTAATAGCCTCTGCCTACCCTGCTAAATGCGGGATACAACGTGAAGCTATATATGGATGTACTAACTACTGAATGACCTAATGCCGTAGTTTTACAACTTTTTTACATTTAAAAAAGCGAGGAAAGCCAAAAGCTTAATAAATTAATGATATTAAGCAAATGAATCCCCCATCTTTTTGTTTTCGCGAAGAAATCTTAATTAAGCTGATGAAATATGCCACTACTTGCATTTAATGAAAGATGCTGTGCTTAAAGCCGGGGATAAGTTTTCACATTTGTTATGCCTGAATTTAGTACCTAGAGTTTTTGAATATTTTTTTGCCTGACCTGAATGAATGAGCATGATATTTCTTTTTTTTTTATCTTCACGCTGTATCCCGCATATAGCGGGGTAGGCAGAGGGAACCTGAGAACCTAGTGTTAAGACACTCCGTTCTCTTACAACAATTCCGTCCCTCCCCTTTCCGCCGAATGGAGGCATTGCGTGCTGAGTGGCGGAACTCAACGCCGCGCTTTGCCTTGTTATTATTTGTTTATAAGATTTTAGATTAGAGGTCGTTATGACGTAGTGAGGTAACGTCTAATTTCATATGTCATTGGTTGTGGATTCGATTTCCATTCGGTAGAGTAATTATTTTGAAACTATTTACATTTCCCTACTCTGGTAAGACAAAACGCAACATTGATTTCCGCCACTTAACACGTAATGTAATCTTGAATTTGGTGAGAACGTTTAGAATGAGCAAGCGGAGTGTCTTTACTCTAGATTATCTCTGACGATGTGACTTAAAACGTGTAGCTGTTAAATACGAATAATCGATATTACGTGAAGTGTATTACTATATAGCATGAACATACACACAAACATACACAACTTTTTTATGTCAAGTGTCAAGACACTCTGTTTTCCATTCTTCTATCGAATCTCGAGACATGTACGTTCTCAAAAACAAATAGTAAAGCATGTGAAATTTTCCCCGTGAGGGGACGGGGTTAGAATACATACCCTCCGCCGCGGGTAGAGTCCCAAAGAGGCGGGTATCCCAGTAGTTTAGGAGGAAAGCCTGTTCAGTCGAGCTATTGGTGATCATCATAATAAAGACGAAATCCGCCAGCAGGTTTATGATGTGGTAGCTGTTGGTGTTCGATGGTGCATGTAAGCCGCATTTTCCTTTTTTCGGTCATTTCAAAAAGCCAAAATGTGGTGATTCCTATAGCGGGCCTACATTGTCCCCCTTCCATCTGTATCCTCTAGGTCGGCAACGCATCTACAACATCTCTGGTTCTGGGCTGTATATGTCCATGGCCAAGGTAAATCCACTTCTACTCATCAGGTGGTCTTTCTGCTCGTTTGCCATAAAAATGTTAAGTGTTATATTATAAATATATATATATATATATATATATATATATATATATGGTATATATATATATATATATATATATATATATTTAAGAAAATAAAATATTATTACATTTCGAACTTATAATAATCGTGAACAGGCACCCCAACTGAACATTGACGTCGATAATATATTCTAAAAATCTTCAAGTCGAAAGACTCATTATTTCAAGGGCCATCAATTTAGCCGTTTAGAAGATATTTTTCCTTAAAATTACCAACTCTGAAAAGTTACTCTACCATTTCATTTACGTAAAGGGTGACCTTGTTTGTACATTAGCGATATTGCCTAAGTTTTTTTTTTATTGTTGTAGGCAAAATAATAAATAACAATAACTGATGTTTTTCTGTGGACTCGAGAATGCTTAAGAAAACTTGGTTTTTAAAGTATTAAGCTTGATGAGAATAATCTTTGAAAAGTTTTCTAGGTGATTACGTATACATCTAATACTACAATCTGACTGCAAAAAACGGTAATTTGGCTTGTAATTTCTTTGAAGATATTAGGTACAGAATAGAAGGATTCTTCGAAATTTCTACGAGACGAGTAAAAATAGAATTTTGCATTTTACAGTCGAAAATATGGAGAAATAGCTAGTTTAGCAAACGTCGTAAAGTCCACCCAAGCAAAGTTACAGGGCGACCAGTCTTTCTATATAATTTTTTTAGTTCAAATTCTACACATCTAAACTGCCTAGCTCTAATAAATTCAAGATAAAAATGACATCTTATTATCGCAATTTAATGCTTAGTAGGAAAAAGTAATGACTTAAAGCTAAGGTAAGCTCAAGCCCTTTTTTAGTAAGTTCCACTCTCGTATATTAACGCCTGTCGTGGCGCAGAGGCACAAGCGTGCGACTGTAGACGCGTTAGATTGGGGTTTCGATTCCCACTCCAGGAAATGTAAAATTTAGTATTTTCATTTCTTGGATTTGATAACAAGGCAAAGCGCGGCGTTGAGTTCCGCCACTCAACACGCAATGCCTCAATTTGGCGGAAAGTTGAGAACGGAAATGTTGAAAGAGAACGGAGTGTTTTAACACTAGGTTCTCTGGTTCCCTCTGCCTACCCTGCAATATGCGGGATACAGCGTGAAGTTAAAAAAAAAAAACACTCTCGTATATATCTATCATTAGTTTCCACAAAAAAAGTGAATCAATTACACAGAATCGAACCCACTATATAAATTACCGTGTAAGTACATAATAATATTTAAATTAATGAATTTATTTCGCCATATCGCATTCATTAAAGTTATAAAGTTGACTAAAGTTTTCGATTTACCAATGATTGATTACTTCTGTATTAAGGAAACGGAACGAACGTACAAGGATGCATAATTTTCATGGATGTGACAGAAATTGTATGTTTTTATTATAGTTAGTGTCTTGACACTCCTCTCTCTTCGAGTTTACATGTTTTTTGCTAGATAGGTAGAAAAATCTCGGAGAATTTACTTAGTTCTTCGCTCCAAAACATTGTATGTTTAACCGTAAAAGTCGTCGCCTTTTTCCATATTATTAATTCCCAAATATGTTTTTTTAATAAACGAAATATGTTGAAAAGTCGTGAATTTTCAAAAATATTTATTTATTTATGAACATAATGATATTTTGTCATAAAAGTAATCATGTGAAAGTTTATAAGGATGGATAGATGTTTGTAAATGTTTAATGCAAAAACTACTGAACGAATCCGGATGAAACTTTAAACTTTTTTTTTTTTATGGATACCGGATGGCAAACGAGCAGAAGGACCGTCTGATGGTAAGTGGTAACCTTCGCCCATGAACATCTACAACACAAGAGATGTACTAGATGCGTTGCCAACCTAGAGGATACAGATGGAAATGGAGGATAATGTAGTAGTCCGCTATCGGAACCACCACATTTTGGGGAAAGGATGGGTGGGAAAGGGGAAAACCTGGCTTACATGCCATCGAACCGGAACACATCATAAGATATTTGGCGGTTCGTCTTTGACATGATAGTGGTCGCGAGCCAGACGGAGGACGAACCTCCTACCACCAAAACTATTATAGTTTATACATCAGGCTAACTTTTTATGAAGTATTTGTAACTTGGTCATAAAACAACGATAAAGTCAAAGTCGAAGATAATGTCAAAGTCAAAGTCAAATAATTTTATTCAAAATAAGAAGTCACATGCTTCATTCTTTGAGCGTCAAATAATTGACCACCAGTTCACTAAATTTAATGCCTCAGACCTGAGAAGAACCGGCGCAAGAGACTCAGCGAGATTTTTTTTTTATTTGTTAGTTGGTTTACAATTATTTATTAGTGGCAGACAACAAGACAACAGACTGGAGCGAGCGAGCGAGATGAATATTCAGTATTTCACCGATTACAAGAAAAAGAGATTCTCAATTCATATGTACTTTTTTATGTGTTACCGAATAACTTTTTTACTGAAAGTATCAATTTTGATGGTTCTTTTTAGATGAGGGTAACTTTTTCTGGTGTGGTCCATTTAAATTGAATTTTGTTTTCCTTTTTTGTTAAAATTTAAATATTTTTAAATACCATTGTTATATAGATTATAATATAGATAGATTTAAAACTACAAAGGCTTATACGTGATAGTCCTTGATATGTGTTTTACAATAATACTCGATATGATAACAATAGCCCGTCAAAGCAGACGCGATGTATATAGGTTTACGTACAAGTGTTAAATGAAATTGGATACAATATACATACATACAGAGCTTCACGCTGTATCCCGCATATAGCAGGGTAGGCAGAGGGAACCTAGTGTTAAGACACTCCGTTCCCCACTTTCCACCGAATTGAGGCATTGCGTTCTGAGTGGCGAAACTCAACGCCGCGCTCTGCCTTGTTACCAAACCCAGGAAATCGAAAAGTTCTATTTCCTGGAGTGCGAATCGAACCCACAACTTGTCGCGTTTACAGTCGCACACTTGTGCCTCTGCGCCACGACAGGATAGATTTATATATTTTTTGTAATAATAAAAATGCAACTTCATGTTTTGTCTCACATAGAAGGCAGAAAGAACCACTCCGTATCCGTCAAGACACTCCATTTACCGCTTTCAATGAATTTTAATTGTATATTGGAAACTAAAATCGGCAAAGAAATAAACGTTACTATTTTAGAACATGACGAAAATTAATGTTATTTTTTTAAAAGCGTGGGATTCTTGATATCAATTTTATTCCAAAATTTTGAATTATTTTCAAAATCATATATAAGTACATACCTAACGCTTTAAGAACTGTAATATTAATCTACGTCAATCATTTTATTCTTATAATAACAATTATTTTTTAGTGCTTTTTTGTATTGATTTTGCTTCACGTATTAATATATAGATAATAAAAAATTTAATTAATTCGATTATGAAAAGTAGCTAAAATTCAATTTTAAATTCCATTACATAGCCAAATGACATGCATACAGGTTAAGCTAATATAAGCATAATAAAAAAATATTTGACACGGGTCAAAATTGCCTTCTTTACACCAAACAACTATGTCCTTTCAAGTAAAATGGCCGCCACACATCTCCAACCACAAGTATTCTTCGAAAACTATCAATCGCGTGCGAGTTTAATATCGGGCTTGCGATTGACACGACCGGTAAACGCGTATAATGATAAGGAACCTTTACGAGGTACGATATTGTGAGAGAGAGTGATATCGCCTGTCGTAGCACAGAGGCGCAAGCGTGCGACTGTAAACGTGACAGGGTGTGGGTTCGATTCTCACTCAAATTGAATTTTTCATTTCCTGGGTTTGGTAAAAAGGCATAGCGCGGCGTTGAGTTCCGCCACTCAGCACGCAATGCCTCAATTCAGCGGAAAGTGGGGAACGGAGTGTCTTAACACTAAGTTCTCTCTGGGTACCCTGCTATATGCGGGATACAGCGTGAAGCTAAGTAAGTATTATTTATTACTTATTTTTACTTATCGTGGACTATAAAAGCCTTGACGTTTGGACGGCACCATCAATCAAGGTTCAGGACTGGAGACTATTGTCGTATAGTTTTTCTACTCTGTGATTAACCATATTTACTGCCAAACTACGAATTGCGAGAGATTTGTAGTACTTGGCTAATTGCTTATAAGTAAAATGGAAAAAATACCTCTTTCATGCATTTTTCCTTTATTTCAAAGTGATTTAGATACTAGCAGTACCTACCATGAGTTGTTACTAACATATTACACTTAATTGTAAAATTTTAAATGAATAATAAAATAATAATATATTTTTTAAACTTTCAAATGCTTAAAAAATTTTGAACAACGCAACTGAGCAAGCAATTTCTAAATGGACAAAAAGTGGTCATTAATAGAGAGTAGAAAGAGAACAGAGCGTGAAGTATTCATTTTCATGCTTTTAGTCAACAAGGCAGTAAAAACAGGTAACTCTACTAATATAAATTCAAAAGTTTGGAAGAATGGATGGATGCTTGTTATCTTTTTAGCCAAAACTACCGAGCGAGTCTAAATAAAAATTAACAGTAATATACATTAGAATAAGGTACACTAACACCTATATATTACACATTTATACATCACTTTTTTTTGTAAACTAGTTATTTTTTTTTAACTTCACGCTGTATCCCGCATATAGCGGGGTAGGCAGAGGGAACCTGAGAACCTAGTGTTAAGACACTCCGTTCTCTTTCAACAATTCCGTTCCCCACTTTCCACCGAATTGAGGCATTGCATGCTGAGGTGGCGGAACTCAACGGCGTTCTTTGCCTTGTTACCAAACCCAAGAAATGAAAATACTAAATTTTATATTTCCTGGAGTGGGGATCGAACCCACAACCTGTCGCATTTACAGTCGCACGCTTGTGCCTCTGCGCCACGACAGGCGTTAAATAAGTTTGTAAAATAGTATATATAGGATAGGCAGATAAATGAAAATATTTTATATATAAACATTCCCCCAAATGGGAACCGAACCCGAACTAGTTGCATTTATAGTCACACGCTGATCCACTGCGCAACGATAGCCAATAGTTTCTTATATTTAATAGCTTATACATATCACAATTATCACATAATATTTTCCTAGGTCCGTTGGGGGTCATAATAAATAGAAGGGAACTACCATAAGTCACGATCACCACTGCTCATAAAACTGGGACGTTAACTTTGTTTTTCCGAACGAAAAGGTGTTATATTGTACACAAATAATAAGAGAGAGCTTTATTATTTTTGTTTCTTATGCTGTATCCCGCACATAGTGGGGTAAAGGGAACCTTTGAAACCAGTGTTAAGACACTCCGTTCTCTTAAAATTCATTTCCCACTTTCCGCCGAATTGAGGCATTGCGTGCTGAATGGTGGAACTCAACGCCGCGCTTTGACTTATTACCAGAGGGAAGAAATGAAAATAGTAAATATTAATCATTATAAATATTTAATATTTTCATTTCCTGGAGTGGGAATCGAACCTGTCACGTTTCACGTTTGCAGTCGCTTGTGCGTCTGACAAGACAGGCCTCTTCGTTTTATTCATCTATTCTAAATTTAAAAAACCTTTTATATTTTCAATATCATATGTATATGTTTTTTAAATCAAAACTTGTGTGAAAAATTATGGAAATGGTTGTTTTGCACAGTTCCTTTCGCATGTCTGTATTTTATGATATATTTATCATTGAGGTATTGGTAGACAATAAGAATATAGAATATATCTATAGCAGGGAAATAGAATATATCTATACCGTTTTCGAAATCTCAATATTGTTCGTTGACCATTTAAAGAAAGTATAATATTATATGCTTCCCCCCTGCGTCATAATGACCTCTTAGTGGTGACGTTGGGTTAAGGCTATATTATAAGGCTCTCTAACATCAAGAAAAGTCATATATACAGCGCAACTTCGCTAAATCATTAAAAATCAATATATTAGTCAATTTTACCAAAAAAAATTCAGTAGTGTCAACCATAACGGAAGCTACCACCAGCTCTGAAGGCAGTTCTGCTGAGAAGAGCCGGCAAAAAACTCAACAGTTGCTCTTTTCGAATAAAATTTTACAATAAATTTACAACTATGATAAGCCTCTCGGGTGAGCGTCAACAGCCACATATTATATGTATTCTTGGACATAATAATATACTTTTTTCAATAATATATTTTTAATTTTAACTTTAAATTGTTTTATAAAATATTATCTTTTGTTAAGTAAAACAAATCTCACTCTACTCACTCTCTGTTTATATCTAGCTTTAGAGCTTTTTACGTATAGTTTTATATGAATATTCAACACTCAAAAAAACAATCTTACAATACAAAACATATAATGAAAACAAAGTAACAAAAATTAGATTCCATACGATATCCATTCAACAAATTTCGTTTGTCGAAACATTTATTTTTATATAACAAGTACTTGTATCTCTCGGATCGTCGTATAATTGCTACTTTCCCTCTTGTTCCAGAAGAAAAGTCGCGTAAGCCCGAAATATTGACTTGGCGAATAATTTATCCCCTTAATAAAAACGATGCTTGCTTCGTTGCGTGATGTTATAGAGTGGGATGCGGCGTGACGCGAGTCAAGTATATTGATCACTGCGAACGGCTATATGGTTCTAAAAACTGTTGACCTTATATGCCTGATAGTTGAAAGCAATTAATTTTAAAAAACTAAGATTTACATCTCACGAACAATGTAATTTTTAAATAGATATTACAAATGGGACTATCTTTAACTTAACGTGGCACTTGGATAGAAGGCAAGCTCGTATTGGCAAAAATATTTAATAGGCTGGAGTACGTGCACAGGTCGCTCCTCAGTATATTATGAGCAGGCTGTCATAGGTACTCATAATCTTTTTGACTTGTGACTTTATAAGAGGTCCCAGCTGCGAACTGGCTGGCTGTGTTCACGGAAGACAGACATTTACCAGGCCTCATGGTCAGCTTCGTGAATAGTCTATGACAGTGGCATATTTATTAGCAGGCTATAAATTGTGGGCGGAAATTAAAAAAGTCTCTTGAAATAGCTAGCTAGCTGAAACAAGTTACATAAGAATTTAAGAACTGATAATCCTGATGGATTTGGCAAAAAGAATGCCAACAGCTTTAACAGCCTATACCTTAAAAATGTATAAATTGGGCTTACATCTATCGGTTTAGTAATTCAGTGGCTTCTCCACGTTGTAAAGGATAGTCAATTTTCTCCTACCATATCGGTTCAGGGCAGTGTCCTACAAAATTTCTAGATTTATCACAATAACAAAACAATTTTTGACAAAACGTGCTCTTTCTATTAATATATAATACTTCTCCCAAAACACATTTGGCAGCCAATCTCCATTCCGATATACAAAGTTCCATAAACAAATATTCCCAGAGTGGCTATAAAACCAAAATATTTGAAAGTTTAATACAAAATCGTTAGTGACCAGCCTAAAGTGTTAAATCAAGTGAAACTTTATCTAGCTGGAACGAAGCGAGTTTAATTCACGTGGAAACCAAACAAAAATAAACAAAACCAATAAAGTACAACCATGACCTACTTGTGGATTTCATTGCAAATATTTAAAAAGATTCTTGGGTTTTGTGTATTGAAAATTTAATTTGTTTAGGTGACATTTTGAAATTTTGAATTTGTGGCTTATTAAAAAAAGCAAGATTCAAAAAGTAAGAGTTGGTTATACTCTGGACGTGAATAATGTTTTTAGAAAACAAAGAAGAAATAAACGTTATAGGACTCAAACCTGCATCTTGGATGGATTCTAAAAAATTTCAGATTTTTCTGCTTTCTTTGACAGCTTTGATAAATATTATGAATTTAGCCACATACATGGTTATTAAAATAATAATTGTAAAATTTAAATAAAGAATAAAAAAGAATGTCATTTTACAGGATTCTGGTATCAACACCTTTCAGCGCGTAGGGAGTGGGAAGTAGCAATAGACATATGGTAAAGGAAAGATATTTCGAAACCGAACATAAAATAGTTGATATATAGTTTTACAAGATTAATCACGTATATTTTTCGTATTCGATAGTACATTTGAAAATTCGATGTTTCAAAAACTTTACAGTACGTACCGTATTTACAACTGCTTGAAGTTCGATTACCGATATACGCGATTAATCCGATTAAAAAGTTTCATTTAAAATATTTTTACTTCTGTCCTTTTCGCTTCATTATAAAAATTACCATTCAACGCCAATTTTTGTGACTAGGGCTTCGAGATTCAAACTACCACCATAGCTCAATCAAATATTCCCAATTATAACATGATGGCGCGTCAATCTTCGATAGTATCAAAGCAGAGCTATAATAGTTAATTTTACCGCGGTATAAGCCAGATCACATTGTTCCTGCGCCATTACCATAATTGCATACGTGCATGTAATTATGAATCACTGGTCCATGCATAATATTATAATTAAATATATGAACATACTAATATTATACGATACTCATCCAATCGAAACTGATAAGTTCCTTTGATTTTGATAATATTTCTTAATATTAATAAGAAGAGCTTCTGGGTTTTCTTTCTTCTGAAATTTTTCTTGGTAATGCCATATTTATTATATAGTTACATACTTCGCAGTGTTCTCTTAATTTGGGCAGAAATGCAGCCGGTGTGTCTTTTCTATACTCCCAATGCAGAAAAGTTTTGAAGCTCATTTTTACCAAATATAAATATAATAATAATAAGCTTTATTTCGGAATTATCCATATGGATAAGTAAATACTTCAACTTTATATGTCTATTGCTAAAACAATGGTTCTCAAATAAAATTAATAATACTACATTCAAAAAACATACAATCCTAAAAATAACATTCAATGAATGTGAGTCAAACGAGAGCGATGCGAAGTAGCAGCCGATGCCCATGGATACCACTAATTACTTAGCAGCTCGGTCTGAAAGCACGACATGCATTATGGTCCAATGCCCAGTTATAGGGGAAACAAACCGGTTTGCCACTGTACACTGAATGCTGTGTCTGAGCTTCCGAATCCGCTTCACAGAGATGCCAGACGCTTACGCATTATTGCTTGAAACCCGTCTATATGCTCTACCGCGAATATCCCCGAGGCACTGCAGTATCCGGAGCTCCCAACAGCGCTCTTAAACGCATTATTACATTGATATATTCAATCCACAGGCTGCGTGCCCATTATATTATAATTATTTCTTTTATTTATTCTTGAACTCATGACTACCGATTTTTGGCGTTATCAAATGTAATAACCATTAGACCATAAGGCGAATCAACTGCTATTACAACAAACCTAAATAAATTGGCTTGTATCCCAAATGTTTACCTCACTGCACCCCAGTACAGTAACATGCAATCGGAACGAAGCACATCACGATGTATAAAAAGTATATTAAATTAATAAAATAAATATAATACACACTACCTAATGATGGCGACATCCACATGCTTATATTAAATAAAATACGTTGCTAGGCAGCACGCCCTTTTGTGTTTACGTCAGCAGAGACACAATACTCTGTATATATAGTATATTTTGATAGACAGGCTGGTGACAAAATCCAGAAAATATCGACTATGACAATACGATGTAATGCTCAAAATGAGAATTCATTTTTCTTTTTACCTTATTTTTCAAAAAAAAAGTTATACCAGCTAAAAGAGACACCAACCACTGTAGCCAAAGGGCAACTAAAGACCGTAACAATAGCAACAATAATCCCTTAATAATGATTTTTGTAATCGATATTTGCTTAACAGTTATTGCCTGTTATTCACGCCACTTCGTCCGATCGTGTAACATTATACGTTTATTTTCCTGTTTAGAATTCTTTACTTTGGAGAGCAATAAAATGTCTAAAATTTTCAGATACTTACTTTTGAATCTTTAGAAATTTTTTTGTATTATATATTATTTTTATATATTTGACAATTTTAAAATTAAATTAAGAAAACAATAAACAGCCACAATAAACAATATGTTCGTTATTGCAAAGGATTATGTCGATCAGAAAATTATCTGTCAAGAAGATTAAAGCTAACTTGTACTTTTTAATATATAATAATATAACGATCATACCTCCTTCGTGTGTTCTCTATACAACGTGACGTGGCAGAAGTGCTCAACTAACCCGTTCAAGCGCATACATACATTTAAGATGATGATGATGATTTATGATGTGTCCCAGGTCGATGGCATGTAAGCCAGGTTTTCCCCTTTCCACCATCCTTGCTTTTCCCTAAAATGTGAAAGGTGGTTCCAATAGCAGTTTACTGCATTGTCCTCCCCTTCCATCACTGTATCGTCTGGTTTGTAGCTTGCATCTACAATATCTCTGAGTGTTGTGGATGTTCATGGAGCAGTAACCACTTACCATCAGGTGGTCCTTCTGTTCGTTTGCCATCCGTTATCCATAAAAAAATTAAGAACTGGGCTGTAGGGCAAGCACAGCTTTTGCGAAAAAAAAGTATTCTGTGTATCGTTATCGAAAACATTTGAAAACCTTAAGTTCCTTTTACTATCGGTAAGGAGCCTTTACAAGTATAATACAAATTCGATACGAATACTTTGTCTCAAGTGTTCGCTTCGAACTTAAGTTGCCTTGCTAAACTAGTAATGTAATAAGCATTCCCTAGTTAGATTATCAATTTTACCCAATGTTATCTATCCAACAACAGATGGCGTGACGTGTTATATTATAAATCAGTTTCATATGTCTTAAATCGATTATAATATCGCCTGTCACCAGAAAGCCCAACTGTGCGGCTGTAAGCTTTGACTTGGGTTGTGGGTTCAGTTCACTGCTCCAGGAAATATATTTTTTTTTTTTTATTTCTTGGGTTTTGGTAACAAAGGCAAAGCGCGGCGTTAAGTTCCGCCGCTCAGCAATGCAATGCCTCAATTCGGCAGAAAGTGGGGGAACGGGCTCTCTCAAGACTAGATTACTTCTGCCTATCCTGCTGTATGCGGGATACAGAGTGAGAGATTAAATATATATATTTAATATGCTTCTTAAGAAACATGCACTCTTTTTATTATCATTTCTCTGATGTGATATTAATTAAAAAAGCTGATTTTTTTATTCGCTTTTCGTCCTTCGCCAAAAATTAAATTTGATTTTATTTTATATATCCAGTGCGTGGCGACATATTCTATAATTCCGTTCCGGTAGCCACCGGCGGCTGGCATTATAGCCACAAATAAAAAGTCGCTCATGGCACAGCGGCGAAAAACATTTGCTATATAATTAGAAAAAAAAATCTTACTCTATAGGAACTTTACTGAAAAACAGTTGGCTTGACCAATTAACTTAACAATGTATAACTCTTAAGAAAAATCTTTTCGTGTGTATGTACAACAAATTCAACATATCTTTGAGAGTCGTCCTATGCGTATATCTAAACCACGATCCATTGACAAAGGATTCTGATTACATTATTCTGAAAACGCAAATGATAATTTTATTTATTTATTTATTCGGAGCATTTGATCCAGTTGTTAGTAACAATAGAAACTTAAAACTAATATTAAAGAAATCAAATATATAGTTTACTACCTATTTACTCAGCCTTGTTTGCCTGCACCACTACACCAACAAAATGTCTAGCATAGGTTCGGCGTGCTTGGCACTGAACATTTTCAGAATTTGATGTTACGGGACTGTTTCGGTTTCTGTTTCTAATAAGGGCGCAAGACCAAGCACTCTCAAAATCATTGAAAAGGCA
The DNA here is from genome assembly GCA_033558755.1 of Philaethria dido. Lineage (NCBI taxonomy): Eukaryota > Metazoa > Arthropoda > Insecta > Lepidoptera > Nymphalidae > Philaethria > Philaethria dido. The sequence goes on from JAKGSA010000141.1 coordinate 561,581, forward strand.
TCGGTCTTCGCTTGGTACTCAGCTTATTGGCAAGTCATAATCGAGGAGCCAAGGTCTAATGTAGGGCGCGCTACAGGAAATCTCAGCGCAATCACATAGATTCGCTTTACATTCTAAAGATCTTTTAAACCCTTTACAATTAAACGACACCCTAACGTACTTTTATTAACCATCGTAATTTAAATATCTTTTCCTAGTATAGAGTCTTTTTATTTTTTTAAACACAATGAACTTCCTGAAAGATATACCTTCCGGCCACATTTCTGTCATTAAGGGCAAAACATTACCTTGTAACTATCCACGCAAAACGTAGCAAGAATCATAACCTTTGATGCTTTTTGTGTGATTTTCTCTAATTTCACTAACTACACTTGGTCTTGCACCCAATACTCGATGATATACTTGCGACGTGTTTCTGACTGATGTTAGAAATATACATCCTAGTACTTTTTATTGACAGCATGAGAGACTTTTTGACTCAGGTCATAATGATCTTCCCCTTTTGCTTCAAAGCCCTATTGGAATGCTTACTTCAAACTTATTTAGAAATATAAGGTGAGACACCCATGGGATGAGCTCAGCCTATTGGGAAACGGAAACTATGATCACTAGCCATGCGTTACAATGACTGTTTACAACTTTCATTTTGTTGGCCAGAGAGCACATTTTTCTCTAGAGAGATTGCAGGCTGCCTTTAAGGTTATTTATAAGAACTAACTATCAGTTGGCAAAGATAAAATGCGGTTTATTAAATATTTTTGTGCGTTTTTAAATATGTTTTTTCGTTTCCTAAATTATTGTGGGTGTCACTTTAAAACTTTCAAACAATGCCATAAAGTTTTATAAGTTTATCGCTATAAAAGTGATCTCTTACCTGACTAAGATAAAAACTTATTCATTTCAGTCCAGTAATTAAAATAATTTGACTGTGTTGATTTTTATATTGTGTAAAAGCATCTATACTGAGTAAGAATTTTTTTTCGTTTTTCTTTTTATTAATTTATATAGTGGCTCAATTAATATTTTTATCTTAATCTTTCACAGTACCAGAATTGACTTTCTATCTTTTTTATACATAGAACTTCACGCTGTATTCTGCATATAGCAGTAGGCAGGAGGGAGCCTGGTGTTCAGACACTCCGTTCCACACTTTTCCACCAGGTGAGGCATTAGCCCAAGTGGCGGAACTCCAGCTTTCGCTTTGTCTTTACCAGGCCGCAGGAAATATGAAGAGATTCCATTTTATATATATAGAAAAAGCTTACCAATTTCGTTTCTGGCTGAGGTCTCTTACTTTGCGGGCTTCCACGGTAAGTAAAAGCGAAATCTTACGGCATCAGTTACGTACCGGACGTAGACGAGGTGGAACCCGATAAGGCATCATGTGATAAAGCAGCTTATGTGAATTAAGGTGTTTTTAATCTTATCATAATTTTCCTCCTCACAGTGTTTCTGAACATTATTTAAAGTAACTCTTTCAATTCAAGGTGAACTTAGATAAGTAAGTACTTGTATTAACATGTTTGCAAATGTTGTGCTAAGCAGTTCAGCCAGTTCAAGCTAAGAACAAAGCTTGGTGACGAGAATGGTTAGGGTTAGGTCCCCCACTGAGGGTGTGATCATATAAATAGCTTATCTGCTCTAGGAGGAAGAAAGCCGGGGTGCTAGGGTTTCATCACTATTACGCAATGCCTCGAAAGACGGAAAGCTGAGGACAGGTTTTTTCTTTGCTGGCCAGAATTTACGAGAAGGGATTGAAACTAAAAATAGACTTCAAAGAGGCCAGCAGGTTCAAGCACACGCCCAAAGCTAGCACCTCGGGTATTCGCCCTGACGATCATATAAATTCTCTATTGCGGCTGACCAGATCGTTTTGATCAGAACAAAAGGCGTTGGCGAAGATTACGCCTTCAGCGAGGCCTGATCTCATTTATCTTACATCATGATGACTGAAATCAATTTTCTGAGAGCAACTCACCATATACAATTTTTATTTTCCCATAAATCTTCATTACCATATTGATTCTAAAAATCAGTAATTTCTCCACTTCTCTTCCACTCTTTTCTAACTTCATGGAAACAGAGCCATGGATTCATTTATTTATCATTCAGAAATGACTTTGAAGCATAATTCAAATGTTATTTTTGTCAGTAGCACTGTAAATACGAAACTTCCAGTTTTGGGTTCAGAGTTCCCACTCCGAAAATATTAATCTATTTTCATTTGGTTTGTGCAACAGGGCTTAAGCACGGTTGGGTTTCACCGCTCCGCTTACATGCCTCCGTCAGTAGAACAGGTGAGAACGGAATGTCTTACAGCTTTCTGGAGTTATAGGGTTCCTCACCTGCCTACCCTGCTAAAAAAAAAAAAATTGCGGGATGCAGCGTGAAAATAAAAAACAATTGAAATATTTAACAAACATGAGTGTAATATTTATTTGCAGACCGCTCCTACTGGCATTACAATCTTTGAAAAATTTAAATGGGACCATCAAAAGGTCTTTCTAACTAACTTTGAAAATAACACTTGATGTAAAAAGCAGGCATTTACAAGGTAAATCGGTGAGTGAAACAGCGTAGGTCAGAAGTTTTCGAAATTTTGCAGGGGGAGTAAAAACAACACGCATCCTTTCCTAAGCTAATTTTAAATCCTGATTTTGCATTTTCACCGACCTATGTTGTTTTTCTGCTCTCACCAGGTTCAATTGGTTTCACCCGGTAAGGAATTATTCGAGTGACACCATGCCAAAGAAGGCATGTCGTGGCACCCAGAAGCACAACCATGGCTGTAAAACCACGCAGCTCAAAGATTGTGGGTTCGATTAGCGCCCGTGATTGAAATATTAAAGTAATATTTATTTTTTAAGCGTGGCGTTGAGTTCCCTCAGCCCAGACCCACTAATCCGGCGGAAGTAGGGAACGGGTCTTAACTGGGTTCTCAGGTTCCCTCTGCCTACCTCCTCCCCATATAAAAGATATGCAGGATACAGCATGAAGCGGCGTGAAAAATAATATTTTCATTTCTTCTTTGCTCTGGTAACAAGGCAAGAAGCACACGGCGTTGATTCCACCAACAGAGTGTCTTAACTTCTAACCCCAGGTTCTCAGGGTTCGCTTCTGTATTACGGTGCAGCGTGAAAAACTAAAAAAAAACAAACGAAATAATAAAATCACTGCTTTTTTTTGAATTGGGTTAAAAAATCTCAGAAATTGTATTGTTTGTTATATATTGCTTGGCCCAAAGAAATATTAGGCAAGCTTAACATAATGATACATTTTCCTCATATGACAAAACATTTACACTTTGGGTGTCATATTTTTAGGTATTAAGGCTTTTGTAAATATTTTTCTATTGCTAACAAATAAAGCTGTAGAACATGCCACACTTTCATATTTACTGAAACATTTATGAGTTGCAGGAAGGTAGATTTAAAAAAATATTCTACAGATAATATTTTTTTCTTGTGTAAGAAAAATGTACGGAAGAAAGAACAAGAGTGTCTTGGCACTCAGATTCACTCAGTTCACTCTGCACCACACTTTAAAAATTTATCAATGTTGGATGACCAGGTGAACCTAATAAAAATAAGAAGAAGAAAGTTACAGTGCTGAATATTTGGTTCATAGGAGTTCTTATTAGGCAAAATTCTTTGGTACCATAAGAAATAAGGTTGAAAGTATAACACCAAATGACCTCTTTACATTATTCTGCATGTTTTGCGGATAGTGCGTGGGAATAAAAATAAAGTAACGAAAATTTCCACTTCATGTTATTTTAACTTCTTTTTGTTCATGGGGATGCATTTTCCGCGGTCTATCCGTAAGTAAAAGGCAGATTTGATCTGTTGCCTACCTACCTAAAATTCAGCATTGCATGGTTTTTGCTGCGCCGAAATTCATTTTCTAAAAAAACTTGATTCAACAAAAAACCGCAAACGTAGAGTGGGGAGGAACTCCCCAAGAATCCCATGATTTTACCGTCAGGTTTCACGCAGTTATTGGGTCAAAATAGCTAAAGACACGATTTGTGACAGTATCAGTAGCGATCCAGGTGGTAGGCAGTAGTATTAGATTTTTGTCTACAGCAAAAGTCCCTGTCCATCCATCAGGCTAGTATTTTCCTGTGCAGGGGACGGATGGGTAAATTACCAGCAAAAAATCTTCGCATTGTTGTGATAATGAGAAGAAATAGGACCCAGCAACTCGCAGCGAATTTACCGCGTGGAGTGCCAGGCCCATCCCGTTGCAAAAAAAGAAAAGTTTGGAAATATCTCCTAAGGACTGAGAGCGACCCAGATTTAACATTGGTATTAAGGGCTGCCCCACAATGTTTTTTTATTAGTACACACTCTGTCTGCACTCCTTTTTTCCACCTGCCTAGTATTCATAGTGTTTACCGCCTTGTTTTCAATATTTATTACAACAAATTCTCATTTCTCGTTCGTAACTTTTTGCATCCAGTTTCCTCTTATTAGATCTCTAGTTTCCTTTTCATTGCACTGAAATGCTCCAAATTTTTCATCGTATTAATGATGATTTGCATTAAAAAAATGCCAGTCACCACTGGCTTAATGGCGAGGGAATAACGATTCTCGATATAAATAACTCTTATTTGATCCATGTTTACAGTTGTCGTTGTCTAAAACGGTGTGTGGTCGCCGCAGAGTGGTATTCTTACGTCAGTTACTAAACAAAAGTAAATATATTCAGGTTTAAATTTAGGTATTTAAAAAATTTTTCTAAGGAGTAGAGATTTAGGGTTTAAGATATTGTCCTGTTGTGGCGCAGAGGCACAAACGAGCGCCTCTCAGGCGCGATAAGGTTGGCAGAGTTCAGGTTTCCCACTCCAGGAAGTGAAAATGAGGCGGGGTATGTTTGGTGGTGCAGAACCTCGTTCTGGTAACAACGCAAAGCGCGGCGTTAATTTCGCCCACTCGCTGCACCCAGTAATGCCTCAATTGCTTGGAAAGTGGGAGAGAATGTGTTAAAGGCTGAAAGAACTGAGTGTGCCAGCACTAAATTCTTTACGGTTTCCTTCTGCCTACCCCTGCTGAGTGCGGGATACAGCATTAGATGGCCCAGAATTTACATTTCCTGGAGGTGGGAATCAGGGCCCCACCACGGCTGAGCACCGTTTTGATGCCGCTTGCCTCTGTACTTCCACGACCCAGGCATCAAAATGAAGGTAATCTTTAAATATATTGTTTAGATATTATTAGTAATTTAAATTTTTCATCCCAATTTATCAGCTTGTACAGAGCTAGGAACAGTCAGGATAGGGAAATAAGAAAATATGTGTATTTTACAGCACACCGGGATTCATTGCCTCAAAACAAGATTTACTACTTCCCTCAGGCGCTTGCTGAAGGAGCTCGTCTGTTATTGTGACTTTTTGGTCAAGAAGGATTCGAAGATATTAGGATACCTCACGATGAATGGCCGTCAGTAAAATCACGTTAGTACCCATTTAATAATAATTTATTTCGAGTTATATTTATTAATCATACAATTACATGAATTATATATTTTTTCACATTAACCAACACACTGAATATTATAAAGATGTAGTTTCTACTCTTCTGCTGCAAAAATTTAAAATCAATAATATGATTTCTCTTGATTTCAGAAATGCCTTTTGGAACAATGCCTGTTTTGGAAGTAGACGGTGTAAAGTACTCGCAAAGTCTCGCCATCGGACGATACCTTGGCCGTAAATACGGTCTTGGTGGTAAAACACTGGAAGAAGACCTTGAAATCGACCAAAACTTGTACTTTGTGAATGACATTCGTCTAGGTATGTCTGTTAAACAAATAATATCGATTTGAATGAACCAAATGAAAAATAGAATAGTCGTTTTACCCGACTGTCACAGGAGGGTTATGTTTTTGCCGCGTATCATGTATGTTTGTAATATTCTTTATTACCTCATATCTTCTAATCCCCTAGACAGATTTATATAATTAAGGTGACGTTAGACTGGTATTGATACCCCAAATATTCTTAGATATGTGAAGTCACTCTTAATTTAATATGGCTCCCTCTAGAGGCAATTACGTCACGAATAAAAACAAAAAAAATCTTTGAAATACCGTATTTGCAAATATATAGCACATAAGTAGTTTTTATTGCTTACTTTATATAATTATCAAATACAAATATTTGCTTCCTCAAAAAGGCAAAATTTCTTAAATGTATCAATCAATAAGTTTTATTGCTTTCAGTTTCTTTATGCGGGTTTCTTATTCTTTATAATATATTCAATATATTTCTTGTCACTTTTATAACTATTATCGATGCGAGAAACAGAAATAATCTAGGTATATATTTTTCTGCGAATTGATTCACCTCTACTGAAACCAAAAATCTATAAACGATTTTTGGTTTTTTATCTAAGCGACAATAATTACAATATTTGTGTGTATAATTAATAAAATATGTTTGTTTTGTCCAAACAGCTTCCTACGCAGTAGAGTGCACCCAAGACGATGCTCTTAGAGCTAAAGGCAGAAAGGATCTTGAAGAAAACTACTTCCCTAGAGTACTTAAGAAGCTGAATGAAATTATCGCCAAGAACAACGGACACTTAGCAATTGGCAGGGTAATTATTTAACATACATACATACATAGCTTCACGCTGTACCCATATAGCAGGGTAGGCAGAGGGAAACCAGTGTTAAGACACTCCGTTCCCCACTTTCCGCCGAATAGAGGCATTGCGTGCTGAGTGGCGGAGCTCCACGCCGCGCTTTGCTTTGTTACCAAACCCAGGAAATGAAAATTTCCATTAACCTAAACTCTACGTAAACGCCTAAACGCCTGTCGTGGCGCAGAGGCACAAGTGTGCAACTGTAAAGCGACAGGTTATGGATTCGATTCCTACTCCAGGAAATGAAGTATTTTTATTTTCTGGCAAGGCAAAACGCGGTGTTGAGTTCCGCCACTCAACACGCAATGCCTCAATTTGGCGGAAAGTGGGGAACGGATTTGTTGAAGGAGAACGGAGTGTCTTAACACTACGTTCTCAGGTTCCCTCTGCCTACCCTGCTATATGCGGAATCTTTGAATAGGTAAATATCGAAAATGATACATTTATATATGTATATGATTTTATAATAATCCTATATTTTTGCTTGTTTCAGCTCTCTTGGGCAGACTTCATGTTCGCGGGTATATTTGACCGTCTCAGAGCCTTACTTGACATCCCCGATTTAGATAAAAAGTACCCAGCCTTCAAAAAATTACAGGATAAAGTATTATCCATTCCACAGGTTAAGAAGTACCATGACAACGCACCTGAAGCCATATATTAAATTACATGTATTAAATTTTTAATTTTATTTATATTTTTCATTTAAATACCTGTACAAACTCACTATTCTTTGTTTTTTACTATATACTCGTATATCCTACAAGAGATATTATTCATAAAACTCTACAATATTTTCCTAATCCAACCGGAAATTTATATAAAATAAGCATATAGCAGGGTAGGCAGAGGGAACCTAGTGTTAAGAAACTCCGTTCCTCACTTTCCGCCGAATTGAGGCGTTGCGTGTTGAGTGGCGGAACTCAACGCCGCGCTTGTTTTGTTACCAAACTGAGGAAATAAAAAATTCCATTTCCTGGAGTGGGAATCGAATCCACAAATTAATAACCTCTTCCTTCTTTACAACTCGGTTTAAAAAAAATAAATAAAGATTATCATAATTCTAAGATACTTATGAAGTAAACCTATAAGCTGCAAATTTTGAACATAAAAAATAAGGCAAAACACATTACTAGACTTGAAGAGCACATTACGTGATTTTCGTCCCAGTCCCGTCATAACAGCGTCGCGACATAGGCGTTAAACAACCGATGAGTCATACATCCTAAGAATATAGAGCAAATTGCCACGATATTATACTAATGAAATTCAAATAAAGCAAATAAAATCTTTATTATTCAAATAGAAAATAATGCCTCAATTCGGCGGAAAGTGGGTAACGGAGTGTCTTAACACTAGGTTCCCTCTGCCTACCCTGCTATATGCGGGATACAGCGTGAAGCTATGTATGTAAAATTTGCAGCTTGTGACGTAGGTCACAAGCTGCAAATTTTAAACACAGCTCTTATTAAGTAAAACACAAAAAAACAAGGAAAATCTCTAATATTCCTAAATTTTCGATCCCGTCAAAACGGCATCGCTACTTACACTGGGAGGCATTAAACGGCGGATGAGTCATCCTATTTATGTATACAGAGCAAATTGGTACCAACCTAAACTAATGAAATTCAAATAAGGCAAACAATATTCATAATAGCTTATATCTTCACGCTGTATCCCGCGCATTATACATAGCAGGATAGGGAGTATGGATAGAATAAGACACTTTGTTTGTTACTCACACTTTTAGCTAGACAAGTGGCAGAGAGGTTTGATGTACGACCAAACTCACTTCGGAACCGGAAGTTCAGATTATAACATTTTTACCATATAAAAAAATTGAGAAAGACCCGAATTATTAGAGAGGCAATAAAAAAGATCAAATATAATAATGTAACGGAGCCAAAAAGGTGTTAAAAGCCTTTGCTTTGGCGCCCTCTAGAGGCGTCATGAATAAAAACAAAAAAATCGCTGATGGGTACCCATTCTTGAAACCATTCATACCGTTTCAAGAAGTCGTGTAAAATATAAAATGGGCTATGGTAATGGGGGTGGCCCGACTGTTAATCTTTCTATTTTCTGTGTTGGGATTTTATTATTATATTTTCTTTTCTTTTCAATTTCTTCATGCATTCGGGTTTTTAACAATAAATTCAATTACTAACGCCTGTCGTGGCGCAGAGATACAAGTACGCGGCTGTGAGCGCGACAGGTTGTGGGTTCGATTCCCACTCCAGGAAATGGAATTTTTCATTTCCTGGGTTTGGTAACAAGGCTAGGCGCGGCGTTGGGTTCCGCCACTCAGCACGCTATGCCACGATTCGGTGGAAGATGGGAAACGGAGTGTTTTACCACTAGATTCTCTCTGCCTACCTTGCTATATGCGGGATACAGCGTGAAGTATAAATTCAATTACCTAATCAGAGAAGGAATTTATAACAAAATTAAATAAATTTTTGGATTTTTTGACCCAGAATATCTTTAATAGGGGATAAAGAACAAAAACAAATCATAGTGAGTCTTGTATAAGTGTTTAATTAAAAAATAAAAGTAAACTTAATAATTTAATACAAAAAACTTAATATATGGATTTAGGTGCGTTGTCATGGTATTTCTTAACCTGTGGAATGGATAGTACTTTGTCCTGTAATTGTTTGAAGGCTGGGTACTTCTCATCTAAGTCGGGGATGTCAAGCAAGGATCTGAGACGATCGTATATGCCTGCGAACATGAAGTCTGCCCAGGAGAGCTGAAACAAAGAAAATATGTAAGTAAAAGTCCTAGTCTTTATTATATTAGTGGTTTTGTTTATTTAAAATTCTCACACTCAGCAAACGAATAACATTTTTAGAAAACGTTTTAAAATTTGCTAACATACGTTTCCTAAGAATAATGCACTTTATGAATTTTGAAAATAATTTCTTTAGTACCATATCGAGTATCGGATTGTTATAAAATCATATACATATAATAATATATAATTTCTGATTTTTATGTATTCAGAATTAAATAATTTACTACATTAAATCTAACATTTACGCCTAATAACTAATAACGCCTGTCGTGGCGAGAAGCACAAGCGTGCGACTGTTAACGCTACAGTTTGTGGATTCGATTCCCACTCCAAGAAATGATTTTTTTCATTTCCTGGGTTTGCCAAACCGCGGTATTGAGTTCCGCCACTCAGCACGCAGTGTTTCAATTCGGTGGAAAGTAGGGAACGGAGTGCCTTAACACTAGGTTCCCTCTGCCTACTGCTATATGCGGGATACAGCGTGAAGCTGTATGTATATGTATGTATTTACACACAATTTGCTGGAATTACATATTATTATATAGCTTCTGTATATGAATTTATTTTTCAACCAGAACGAAGTTTTCGCTAGACTAAAAGCAATGTCATTTCCAAGAACGGCTTTTGCAGTAATCTTCATTTTTAATCGTTAAAAAAATTGTTATATAATTACCCTGCCAACTGCTAAGTGTCCGTTGTTCTTGGCGATAATTTCATTCAGCTTCTTCAATACTCTTGGGTAGTAGTTTTCTTCGAGATCCTTTTTGCCTTTAGCTCTAAGAGCATCGTCTTTCGTGCACTCTACTGCGTAGGAAGCTGTGGAAGGAAAAGAAACATAATATGTTATTAATTGTTACAATCATTATTAGTGATTTAAGCCAAAAAAAAATTTTTTTTTTTTTAGTATAGGCGACAAAATTGTAAATCTCAAATGAAAAGGGAAATTATGCTAAGCTCCCTCCATATTTATGCCCCAATTTTTTAAAAATATAAATGTTATAAATACTATTTAATTAAATTAGTATTTGGTTAATAATTATTTCGATATTGTTATTTCAGTATACATACTTAGGCAAATATCATTCACGAAGTAAATGTTTTGGTCAATTTCGAGGTCTTCTTCCAGTGTTTTACCCGCAAGACCGTATTTGTGACCAAGGTATCGTATGATGGCGAGACTTTGCGAGTACTTTACACCGTCTATCTCTAAAACGGGCATTGTTCCAAAAGGCATTGCTGAAATCAAAAGAAATTGTTTATATTAAATTAGATTTTGAAAATATTTTTACTCCAGGGAATTAATTCGTTTATTCCAGGGAAGTAGTATTTTAATTTCCTCGCTCTGGTAACAAGGGAAAGCGCGGCGTTTAGTTTCTCTATCAGCACGCATAAACTGAAACTGGGAAAACAGAAATGTTAAAGATATCCGAGTGTCTTAACGCTAGGTTCTCAGGTTCACTCTGCCTAACCTGCTATGTGCGGGATACAGCGTAAAACTTTTTTTTAATGCTTAACGCTTTTTCAAACGTAGTGTCAAGACACTCAGTTCTCTTTTAACGTTTCCGTTCCCCATTTTCCGCCATGACAATGAATTCGAATTCATACATGATATTCAGTTATATTACTTCTCTGTTATTTTTGCGAGGTACTCAAACGTTTTTTCATTGCATCTAAACATATATATATAAATATTACTTATTTTAATTAATAATTAACATTATACTTTTTCAAGATTTTTTTTCATTAGATAAATACTAACTTGGTTTGACTGAGGGCCATTCTTCGTCACTAACTCTGATATCTTCGAATCCTTCTTGACCATACGCCAATAACAGACGAGCTCCTTCAGCGAGAGCTTTGAGGGGGAAGTAGTAAATCTTGAATTGGGGCATTTTTCTGAAAAAAATAAATTATTTTATGACTATGTAAAAAATAAGGAAGCATGCATAGTGCATACAGATTTATTGACTGCTAGAACAAAGTATGCAGACTGAGTAGCAGTAGTACCATTAGTTGTATATTGCTACTTTGCAATTGCTACACATAGAGAAATGAGCGCAAATGCCACTTTATTCAAGGGATCTACAAATACATTGATAATATTATAAAATTAATTTGTTTATTTTTTGCAAAAAATATTCGATGAGCAGAGTATGAAACTTGTTAATAAGTGTAGGAAGCCATTTTTTTATTAAATTTATATTACAAGTTAAGCAAATTAATATACTCGTATGTCTGACATATACGTTGTTAAGGCAACGTATATTTTAAACGTCAACGGATTTGCTTGTTAAAACTGAATTAAATAGGATATTTAAAACTGTAAACGCGACAGGTTGTGGGTTCGATTCTCCACTCCAGCAAATTGAATTTTTCATTTCCTGGTTTTGTTAACAAGGCAAAGCGCGGCGTTGAGTTCTCTTAATTCGCCTGAAAGTGGGCAACAGTGCTTAATTCGGCTGAAAGTGGGCAACGGAGTGTCTTAACACTAGGTTCCCTATGCCTGCCCTGCTATATGCGGGATACACCGTGAAGCTATGTATGTATGTATGTTTGAATCGGATATTTACTAAGTTTCTCTGTTTTTTTACGTTTTTCTTCCATAGACAAAGAGAACCTAGTACCAAGACATTCATTATTATTGATCGTATATTAGTATTAATGTACGTCTTACTAAAAGCAAAAGATGCGTAAAGCAATTTGCGCACAAAAAATGTTACGTGATGCCTAAATAACACTCCCCTATAATATTTCCATACAATAAATAAACTAATTCTTGTAAATAAACTAATAAGCTATAACTAAATGATTAATATACTTTAAGTAAATAAACGATAACCAAAAATACAAATAATTTTGAAAGTATGGAACGGAAACCGGTCGCCATTTTTTACCATTTTGACCTTGGCACTGAATGATGACCAGTCTACACACTAATCGATTAAGATTCGTGTAGCCAAGCGTTCATTATTATAACTAAGTAACTAACTACTGTATATCTTAAGTTAATCTATAATTATAATAAATAATAGTAACTAGTGTCCCCATTGACGCGTTAACAACGCGTTGTCTTTAGTAATGTATATGTCACTTTGTATAAACATGGATGTCCAACCATGGTAGTGTGTGTAACATTTATTTTGTTAATTTAATATACTTTTTATCCATTATTTAAAAAAAATATTAGCATTCTGCACTCCTTCTCTATATAAACTATCAGTGAGCCAAGTCTCATGCTCCTTCGTCCGCGTAATTTTCGTAAAAAGGGATCCAATATTTTTGCTTCATGTATTTATATATAGATATTAAATTTATTATAGATTTACTTCAATAATATTTAATAATAATAACAAAGTAAACGTAAAATAAATTTTGATGTTAGTAACTTCATATAAAATTTAGGTTAATTATATTTAGGAACCCAATAACATTTAAAAAAAAACGTATAATAATATATTTCGTTTCCAAAGTGTATGATTAACACTTTAAAATGTCATAAATCTAACTTTTTTCGGGAAGTTAGACACTAACTTCTGTATAGGACATAAGAGCTTAGTCTTAAGTAATGAAAATATAATAAAAAAAAATTAATTAAAAATGTATATATTCAAACAAAAGATACAGACCATATGTCCATATACCATTAAAAAAAAAAGTAAAATACATACCTAATACTGATTATTTTCATCATTAAAATAAAAATCATCCTATCAAAAATCACTATAAAATAAAATTAATGAGAAATATCCATTGTATTACAAACTTTTAACATATATACGTTAATCAATGGAATTTTCATACACTAATAATTCTATTATGGTTCTTTAACAAAACATAAAAATAACTAAAAAAAAAAGTAGATTTTTTGTGCAAAAATTATATTTATTTGCCAAGCCAGAAAATAACTTACATTTATTTAATTTGCCAATTACGTCAGAACACCACACACGATGAGCACACACTGACTAGTGACTACACGAATGCCAAACGACCAGTATAAAGCTGGTTAACAACAAGATCTATTTATGTATTGTATTTCTACTAACATTTTCGTTAATTTGACTCAGCGGTGCGCACGATGTTCCACGTTATCTCACTGTCAGGATAACACAATGACTGGCAAATTTTTATAAGCGTCATCATTTGGTTACGCATTGAGGAAAATTCTAGGCTTTTTCTCATATTTTTATATAAAAAATGGATTTTGGTCATTTCGCTGAAATAAAATTGGAAATCATTAAAATGTAATAATCAACGAGGCATGTCGTGTCGCAGAGACACAAGCGTGCGACTGTAAACGCGACAGGTTGTTGGTTCGATTCTCACTCCAGGAAATTAAAATATTATTTTTCTTTTTTTTTAACTTCCCGCTGTATCCCGCATATAGCGGGGTAGGCATAGGAAACCAGAGAATCTAGTGTTAAGACACTCCATTTTCTTTCAACATTTTCGTTCCCCACTTTCCGTCAAATTGAGGCATTGCGTGTTGAGTGGCGGAATTCAACGCCGCGCTTTGCCTTGTTACCAAACCCAAGAAATAAAAATACTAAATTTTACATTAAATAATATTTAATATTTTCATTTCCTCGCTCTAGTATTAAGGCAAAGCGCGGCGTTGAGTTCCGCCACTCAGCAGGCAATGCTTCAATTTCAGCGGAAAGTGGGGAACGGAAATGTTAAAAGAGAACGAAGTATCTTAACATTAAGTTCTCTGACTCCCTCTGCCTACCCTGCTATGTGCGGGATACAGCGTGAAGCTTAAAAAAAACTGTTAAAAAATGGTCAAGTGCGACTTGGAGTGGATCGAATGTTGCGTATAAACTGTCATGCACTTAATTCCCATTGAGGAAGATACAATACGCCAAAGGCTGTCGTGGCGCTGAGGGACGTCTGACTGTAAATGCGATTGGTTGTGGGTTCGATTCCCATGGATGAATCAATATATTTAAATTATTTTCATCTCTCCACTCTGATAAGACAAAGCGAGGAGTTGAGATCCGCTACCTAACATGTTTTAAATTTGTTCGAAAAGCATCGAACGGAGTGTTTTAACACTAGATTTTAAGCATTTCTCTCAGACTATCCGTAAATCGTGAAGCTACATATTTTTATAATGCCATGTAGCCATGTAAATTTATAATTACATCGAATCAAAAAATATTTTCTTAATAATTATAAACTTTTGAGCATTTGCAGTTCGTAACCATGACCTATGTCCATGTCTCATACATTGATAACAGTTTTCAGCGGTAAAGTTAAATTTGTCAATACAGCTTATCTTTTTAACCCACTTCGAAAAAGAAAAACGTCCTTCTCAATTCAATTGTATTTTATATGTTACTGTAACTTTTTACTGGGTGAAACAATTTTAATGATTCTTTCTTTATATGATAGCTAATACTTCTGACATGGTCCCATTTTAATTTAGTTAAGATCGCACTTGTAGTTTTTGAGTTATTCGTAATAATTTAATCTTAGAGTGCATTTTATTTAAGTCGGGGTTCTTTTTGTTAATATTTTAATAATTTTTTAAAGTATTTTTTTCTTTTTTTTTAGCTTCACGTTGTATCTCGTATATAACAAGGTAAGCCGAGGGAACCAGAGAATCTAGTTTTAAGACACTCCGTTCCCCACTTTCCGCCGGATTGAGGCAATGCGTGCTGAGTGACGGAACTCAACGCCGCCGCCTTGTTACCAGAGCGAGGAAATGAAGATATTAAATATTATTTTAACATTTTTTTTTCCTGGAGTGGGAATTGAACCCACAACCTGTCGTGCTTACAGTCGCACGCTTGTGCTAGAAATATTGCTTGTGCAAGAAATATTTAAATATTATCCAACTATATTATATAATGATAATTTATAAATAATACATTATTTTGATTGTATCTAATGCTATTGATTATTTTGTTATTTTATTGTCATTGTAATTGATAATAGAGGCCATCGTGTCGCAGTGGGGCAGCGTCTCACTGTAAGCGCGATTAGTTGCGGGTTCCTTCTTGGCAGAATAAATATATTTTTCCCCTTTTCCACCCATCCTTTCCCCAGAATGTGGTGGTTCATATAACGGACTGCTACATCGTCCTTCTCTTTCCACCTGTATTCTCTAGGTCGGCAATGCATTTACAACACCTCTGTCGTTGTAGATATCCATGGGCGAAGGTAACCACTTACTATCAGGTGGTCCTTCTGCTTGTTTACCACCCGTTATCCGTCAAAAAATATATATACTCAAATTATTTTCATTTTGCAACCTTGATAGGACAAAGCGCAGCGATGAACTGTCTTTACCTAGATGTTAAGCTGCTTCTTAAATTAAAGAAGAACACATATCAACTTTGTTACAATTTATTTAATTTCTATTAACTTAAAATATTAGACAAATATAACAACGAACAATACAATCACATAAATTATTTACCTTAAAAAGTTGATCGTTAATATAAATTAAAAATAAAAGGGAACCAAGAATAGGTCCCAGTGGAACGCCCATCCTTATAGTAATTTCAGATGATTTTAGATCACTTATAATTAACCTTTTGGATACACTTACTTAAATAAAAGGTAACAAGATCAAGCAAGACAGTACAAGATCAAGCAAGAGAGTACACATTATAAATAATAGATATATAAATACGTGAAGTAACTTTGGATCCCTTTATACGAAAATTACGCGGACGAATGAGCATGAAACTCGGCACACTTATAGTTTATATAGCGAAGGAGTGCACAATGATTATATTTTCTAAAAATAAATAGAATTAATAAAATAAATATTACTTACACAACCATGATTTGACATGCATGTTTATATAAAGTGACATATACGGCTCTATGCAACGCGTTATTAACGCATTTACGGGGATTTTAATAAAAATACATAGCCATAAACAAAAAAAAATGCTATACTGCATTTTTTTTTTCAAGAATTAACTAGTCATTATGGCAAAAAACGTAACTCAGCCAATGGTTCTTGAGACTGAGATATCAATCATAGCTGATTTTCAGTTACACCTGCCAATCTTTTCCCTGAGGTATAAAGCAGGAGCAATGGCATACGATAACAATACTTAAATTCATATGTGGAACACATATATTATAAGAAAAATGTCATATTCTGCGATTATTTTATATTATATTTTCGGCCTGAAATAAACTAACATCTTAGAATTGTATCAGTATGGGTATTAAATGAAAACAAAAATAATAAATCTAATAATTTAATACATATAACTTAAAATACAAAATTTACAAATGTCAATATTTTTTTTTTTTTTTTTTTT
>JAKGSA010000142.1:0-44018 GCA_033558755.1 Philaethria dido
AAATCTCTCACCAGCAAAGATGAATGATGAGCAATTTCGGAACAAACTTCGCTGACACACGTCTCATGCCCAAAACGTTAGAAAAAATTTCATGGCACGAGCCAAGCGATATACCAACATCCTCAGCAACTTCTCTGATAGTGATTCGACGATTTTCCAGAACAATTTTCTTCACTGCTTGAACGTTTTCATCAGTTGTTGACGTGCTTGGGCGTCCAGAGCGAGGCTCGTCATTGGCATCTTCCCGGCCATCTTGGAAGAGTTTGTACCACTTGTAAACATTTTTTTTACTCAGAACAGTTTCACCGTATGCCACTGTCAACATTTTAAGTGTTTCGGAGCACTTTATTTTATTTTTTACACAAAATTTGATGCAAATCCATATTTTTCGATAGCAAGAAATCGCCGAGCACGCAAAACACTTATAACCTTTACGCCTCTCCCAACCAAACAAAAAATGCTATACACTTGAAACTTGGTACAGATGTTCGGGAAGAGTGTACCAACATAACAAAATAAAAAAATCGATAATCGAAAGTACGTTGCCCGCCAAATTTGAAGAGTCACCTTACTTTTTGAACACACCTCGTATTCTCTACTTTCATTTGAATTTCGAATTCTGATTTGTGTGGCACATCATGGCTCGAACTCATGCGGAAAGCGGAATATCTTGACACTACGTTCTCTATGCTTACAAAAAATAAATAACAATCTACTCCACTCTTCACTATTCACAACACCTCTAATTTTAGCATTTTGATAAAAATATCGAGAAAATATCTATTTGTTTGTACAAGCTTTAAACTTATATAACATGTTACCGTAGTTTTTAATTATGAGTGTACAAGGTTGTTTTTCCAAGAAGGCATCAAAGTGTTTCGAACTTAGAAACTACTTTTGGATTAAATATATACGTATATGTCTATTTTTTATGCCTTCGTCTATTTACTATATAAAGAATATACCCATTCAATATGGATGAAGTAGATATTCTATGCCCAAGATCCGAATGTCGCGCGAATTATCTTTACAAATATTAAAATTTTCTGTTACTACGACCGACTTTTAACCGATTTTACAAAAGGAGGAATTTTTCAATTCAACAATATTTTCTATATGTTACCTCATAACTTTTTACTGAGTGCACTAATTTTATAGGTCCTTTTTATAATTATAATAGATAATTGGGAAAAAAACAGATGATCTGACGTGTAGTTTTTGAGTTATTCGTAATAATGTAACTTTTAATACATTTTATTTGAAGTCAGTTTCCTTTTTTGTTAAAATATTATATTAACTGTTCATTGTAAATAAAAGTAAATATTTACTTTTATACAAATAAATTTATTAATTTCAGTCACTTTTTATTCGTTTCACAGAAAATATCCATTGCCAATTATATTTTACTTTGTTTATCATTTTGAAATATTTAATTAATACTCTTACCGTTTGTATAGCATGAAATAAAAAGGAATTTACTTTCATTCATTGCTTATTGATTAAACTTTTAAATACTTTGCCAACCAATTGAATGTTTTCATTTCTATTTTTTATGTATAATTTTAAAAGAGACATGTAACGAAATTTCGATTTAGGTTCGATTCCCACTCCAGGAAATGTAAAATTTAGTATTTTCATTTCTTGGGTTTGGTAACAAGGCAAAGCGCGGCGTTGAGTTCCGCCACTCAACACGCAATGCCTCAATTCGGCGGAAAGTGGGGAACGGAATTGTTGAAAGAGAATGGAGTGTCTTAACACTAGGTTATCTGGTTCCCTCTGCCTACCCTGCTATATGCGGGATACAGCGTGAAGTTAAAAAAAAATATAAGAGATAAACATGTATGTCTGTTTGTAATTATTGTACGCTTTATTAAACTCTACTTTTGAAGTTTACTTCTATCGTGCTTTTTGCACTTATTTTTTCTTTGTATTAATTAAAAGTAATACTACATGTACATTCAATTTCCAAAGCGCGGCGTTGAGTTTCTCTATTTTATACGCATTATATGGAATTCGAGCGAAACATGGGGAACGGAGTGTCTCAACACTGTGTTCTATATTACTGGGTTGCTATTCTAAGGCGTAAAGCTAGAGAATATATATATATATATATATATATATATATATATATACGTATACATTTTAAGAGGAAATCATAAGAAAAATATCTTAAAAAGAAGTGCTTACAACTCGCACGTGAAACGATTTTCTACAATTTATTTGCTAGTTGGTTACAAATGGCTCTTGTCAGCTACATCGCAGGCGTAGCGCTACATGCTACGTTCGTAGAAAAGCTACGCGTAGCAAAACGTAAAGTGATTCGTAATGGGATGAATTGTGTATGTAAAAATAATATATTTTTGATGTATTTCCGCTTAAAAAATGTTACTTATATTAGTAATTTATATTAACTAGAGTTCCCGTTGACGCGTTAACAACGCGTTATTTATCAATGTATATGTTACAATAATATAATTAATATTTTTTTTAACTTTACGCTGTATCCCACCCATAGCGAGGTAGGCAGAGAAATACCTAAAAACCTGAGAACCTATGAAAGAGAAATACCTATGGCAGAGGGAACTTAGTGTCAAGACACTCCGTTCCCCACTTTCCGCCAAATTGAGACATTGCGTGCTGAGTGGCGAAACTCAACGCCGAGTGGATATTATTTAATATTTTCATTTCCTGGAGTGCGAATCGATTAATAATGCAGATTAATAACACACAAACAGCTATTCAAATTTTAGTTATTCTCAAGTGCTTGTTAACTTAAAAGACCTTGTCCTATATAAAAAAAAATACTTTTAATATTTCTAAATCGAAAAAAGAGTGCTTCACAACTTAATTTGCAATTTTTCACACCCAAGGACGAAACAGATTACGTTAGAGAAAAAAAAGTTATTATATTTTGCAATAAAGATTAAAGCTTGCTCGCGACGTGTAATTTCCCTCTCTAAAATGAATGACTTATGGAAGCAATTTGGATAAGCGAAAAGAAATGATACCTATTCGTTGTTGGATTCAACCAACACTTGTTCATAAAGGAAGTATGTTTGTATGTGTGTAAAAATCACACACGATAGAAGCGAAAACGCCAAAAATTAGAAATGAATTCCTATTTTGTGTTTTTGAGTATGACTATCTAATTATTTTATCTTTTATTATATTTATAATACATACATACATAGCTTCATGCTGTATCCCGCATATAGCAGAGTAGGCAGAGGGAACCTAGTGTTAAGACACTCTGTTCCCCACTTCCCGCCGAATTGAGGCACTGCGTGCTGAGTGGCGGAACTCAACGCCGCGCTTTGCCTTATATACCAAACCCAGGAAATGAAAAATTCCAATTCTTAACTTACAGTTTCAAAGTAATATGAGAGTAAAAAAGTACAATTATAGCTTTAAGAATATTTTACTTTTGCTAGTTTAGACAAACAAAGCTCAGCGTTGTGTTCCGCCTTTAATGCAATGTATAAATGAGATAAAATGGAGAACGAAATATCTTAATACTAAGGTTTTTCATCTGTTAACAATTAGTTTGTTGGTAAAAATATTGGTAAAAAGAGCAACAGTCCATTCCTCATCAAGGAATCAGTTTGCTAAGACATACAGTTGTTCTAACATAATTAAAATTGTAACAAAAAAGAAATGTGACTTCGAATACATAGAACAAAAAATGTAATTATTACAAATAACTCAAAAATTACTTGTCAGGTCCTAACTAAATTTAAATGGGCCCACATCAGAAGCGCCAGCTATCATTTTTCAAAATCAAAATCATAATCTTCTTTATTCAAGTAGGCTATTATAAGCACTTTCGAATCGTCAATTTACAAAGGTGTCAGTCGTGTCAGTCTTAACGGAAGCTGCCACCGGCTCGGAAGGCAGTTCTGCTGAGAAGAGCTGGCAAGAAACTCAAGAGTTGCTCTTTTCAAAATATTTTTTTTACAATAAATATACAACTAACTAACATAACATATCTTATGTAATATTTATTTCTTTTCTTTTTTTCTTATTTGTTTGTTTTTTTTTGCACCTCAATGTATCCTATATATTAAGTATCTACGTCTAAGGTTACCTGTAAGAGATCACTTACGGTGATAAGGTCGCCTTTGCATGTTACAAATTTGTGTTTTGTATGTTCCTATATACTTGTTTTCTTTTTTTTATGTGCAATAAAGAATTTATCTATCTATCTATTCTAACTATGATGAGCCTCCCGGGTGAGCGTCAACAGCATTTGAAAACAAAATCATCTAAATTGGTTCAACCAGTAAAAAGTTAAGCTGTAACACTTTCTTTTTTCAAGTCGGTTAATAAAACCGCTGGTGATCCACTTTTGGTTACCTCCGATTGCAACAGCGTGTTTCTGAGCATATCTGACGCCATTTTATGGGCTATAACAAAGCAATGCGGCGGACGGCGGAAAATATTTCATAGTATCGCTTAGGATTTATTGTGCAATGAGTCTTTATGGCGAGAGTTTAAGAATGAAATATTATTTGAAGTGGTTAATCTACTTACAGAATAACGTTGAATTTCAAACCGGATAATTCGATATTTCAATATTATTTTAATTTATACCATCCACACCACCTGGATGCGTGGCACTCCAGTACTGTGCGGTTTCGAAGGAATTTCCTTCCACGTGCCACTGAACTGTGGAATGGCCTTCCTGCGGCAGTTTTTCCAGGTCGATACGAAATGGGTACCTTCAAAAAGCGCGCCTACTCCCACCTCAAAGGCCGGCAACGCACCTGTAGCTCCTCTGGTGTTATACGGGGCCGTGGGCGGCGGGGATCACTTACCATCAGGTGACCCGAACGCTCGTTTGCCTTGTCCTTTCCATTAAAAAAAAAAAAAAAATATAAAAAAAAATTTAACCAACCGTCTTATACATGCCGTGTGTGTGTTACTGATTGAAAGAATTTTGATGATTCTTTATTTATATGATAGCTAAGGTAGAGTTGCTTTTTATTTCGTCCTATTTAAATTTCACCGCCACTCAACACGCAATGCCTCAATTCGGCGGAAAGTGGGGAACGGAATTGTTGTAAGAGAATGGAGTATCTTAACACTAAGTTCTCAGGTTCACTCTGCCTACCCTGCTATATGTGGGATACAACGTGAAGTTAAAAAAAAATCAATGAAATCGAATAAGAATTATTTGAGCCCGTCTGTCTATGTCTGTCTTTTCTAGTGAAAATTTGAATTATTTTTCAACATAATAAAGAAATAATAAAATAAACTTAATGTTAAGACATCGTTCTCCACTTTAACTCAATTTTAAGATATTTGATGCTGAACTACAAAACCTGACTAAAAAACATTCCTCTATATGGGTCGAACCCAAAACCATCGCGATATAGGCCAACTGAGCTATGGTTATTATAATAAAAAAGCAAAGTCATCACGAAAAAAGTATAGATATTCAATACAAAACCGCCCAATATTTGTTTCTGTATCTTTTATTAAAGTGATCGAGAACTCGTAACGCCTCCTCAATCAGATGTGCGCCAATACCTTGATACATTCCCCGGGGAATAACCACTTGCCGGAAACTGAATTTACTTTTTGAAATGATCGTTATTTAGAAATATATTTATATATAGCAGTTTAGATATTGCCAAGTGGATAGCAGGGTAGGCAGAGGGAACCAGAGAACCTAGTGTTAAGACACTCCATTCTCTTTTAACAATTCCGTTGCCCGCTTTCCGCCGAATTGAGGCATTGCGTGTTGAGTGGCGGAACTCAACGCCGCGCTTTGCCTTGTTAACAAACCCAAGAAATGAAAATACTAAAATTTTACATTTCCTGGAGTGGGAATCGAACCTGTCACGTTTACAGTCGCACGCTTGTGCCTCTGCGCCACGACAGGCGTTGTAGTGTTTGTTGTTGTGTTTATTGTTGTTTTTAAATATAAAATTCAGATTTTGTTAAGAAGTCAAACAATAAACTCTAGTTCCAACTATAATTTCTCTATCACATAATTCTACGCGTAGAAAAACTTAAAAGAGGTAAACATCAAAGGAAAATAATAAAGTGTATCACAAAAACGGGTAATAAGCTCCATATATACGTAGTTTTATGTGCCTGTTAAGTAGAAATGAGGGCGAGCGTAGGCAAGTGCCGCGTATATTGTTATCGAAGTTTTGAAATGTTACTCGCATTTCTTTCTTTTACAAAACTCTGATGTGCTGGAATGATTTTGATTAAAATTTCTTTGCTTTATTAACGCCTGTCGTGGCGCGGACGTACAAGCGACCGTAAATGCGATAGGTTATAGGTTCGATTCCCACTCCAGGAAGTGGAATTTTTCATTTACTTGGTTTAGTAACTAGGCAAAGTGCGGCGTTATTAAAAGGCTGTTACATTAAAATAAGCGCGGCGTTGAGTTCCACCACTCAGCACGCAATGCCTCAATTCGGCGGAAAGTGGGGAACGAAGTGTCTTAACACTAGGTTCCCTCTTCCTACCCTGCTATATACGGGATACAGCCTGAAGCTATGTATGTATGTATGTTCTTTGCTTTATAGTTATTAGACATCGTGGTAAAGTAGGACATTGTCTGACTGTATGTGGGTATGGTTGTAGGGTCGATTTCTACTTGGGGGTATATATGATCCAATATTACAGTTATTTTAATTTGTCCGCTCTGTTGAGACAGTCGTGGCGTTGAGTTACGCCATTCAAAACGCAATGCCACGAATTCGAAAATAAAGAACGGAATGCAGAAAATAAAGAACGGAGGGTTTTGGGCATGCATGAAGAGGTTAATGACTGTGGACGAGGCGAAAGAGGTATGCAGGGACCGTAGCGTTTGGCGCTCCGTTCTCTCTGACTACCCCCCTGGGGATAAAGCGTGAAGTTAAGTAAGTAAGTGAGTGTTTTGGCATATAGATTCTCATTTATGTACTACTATGCTATGAGAGATGAAAAAAATATTAAGGTAGAATTTTGGCTGTTTTCAATAATGAGATGTAATAAATATTATGATATAGAATGAGGGTTGGTACAAGAGAAAATGAGAACCTTTTATGCTATTAATATTTCTATATCGCCATCGTGCCGCAGAGGCACAAGCGACTGTAAGCGCGACAGGTTGTGGGTTCGATATCCACTCCAGGAAATGGAATTTTTCATTTTCTGGGTTTGCACGCAACTGCCTTTGCCTAGTTACTAAACCAAGTAAATGAAAAATTCCACTTCCTGGATTGGGAATCGAACCCACAACCTGTCGCGTTTACAGTCGCTTATGCCTCTGCGCTTCAACAGGCGTTAATAAAGCAAAGAAATTTTAATCAAAATCATTCCAGCACATCAGAGTTTGATTAACAAGGCAAAGCGCGGCGTTGAGTTCCGCCACTCAACACGCAAAGTCTCAATTTGGCGGAAAGTGGGGAACGGAGTGTCTTAACACTAGGATCCTTGTCGTTGTATCCCGCATATAGCAGGGTAGGCAGAGGTAACCTAGTGTTAAGACACTCCGTTCTTCACTTTCCGCCGAATTAAGGCATTACGTGCTGAGTGGCGGGACTCAACCCCGCGCTTTGCCATCGTTACCAAACCCAGGAAATAAAAATAAGATTACATTCCCTGGAGTGGAAATCGAACCCACAACCTCATCCGGCGTCATACAGTCATATTATAATTCCATACATAAAATATATCTATAGAGCCACAAAAAAAAGCCAAATTTTACCTCAACCGGATATTAAACCAGATCCCTACTTAAATTATAACCCATCTATATTCAATACAACTATTAACACCCACAAAACATAATATCAACGAAAATTAAGCAATAATTTATGAAAGAGCTTTTCACTAATGAATAGAAGCGACCTTATTGTTTCTAGCACTTAATCTGGGGACGAGGGCTGTAACAATCGTGATTTATGGAACCATATAAAGAGGCATGCTTGGTTACACGCGAATAGTAAGAAGGAAAAGCCTGGAAGGATTACGGACTGACTGCTTGAGATATGAAATTTTAATAAGTGACGTGATTTATTATAGAGGAAACTAAGACTATATGAGCCACAGTAAC
The DNA here is from genome assembly GCA_033558755.1 of Philaethria dido. Lineage (NCBI taxonomy): Eukaryota > Metazoa > Arthropoda > Insecta > Lepidoptera > Nymphalidae > Philaethria > Philaethria dido. Next base: position 8,057 of record JAKGSA010000142.1, read on the forward strand.
CATATCTCGAAAATTGTAAGAAGGATTACTAACCATTTTCATTCATTTTATTTAGTTTTTATACTATTATTTGACATGAGATTTTTAGAAACAGTTATTTTAATTTTTATTATAAACTGAATTTTACATATAATATTGCTTACAGGTTTTCCCCTATCCCCCTGCATCCTTTCCCTAAAATGTAGTGGTTCCGATAGCGGACTACTACATTGTCCCTCCCCTTCATTTGTATCCTCTAGGTTGGCAACGCATCTACAAAGCCTCACTGGTGTTGTAGTGTTCATGGGCAGTTGGCCGCACCCACCATCAAAAGGTGAGGTCCTTCTGCTCGTTTGCCATCAGTTATCCATAAAAAAAAAAAAAATAATAATAATAATATGTAGTATTTTATTACATCTGTAATATGTTTGGAAGCTTGACTATCTGTATATAATTACAGATGTGTTAACATCAAAAAATAGATTTCTTTTAAAATTAATGGCAATCAATATTAATTATTTTTAAAATTCACGTTTTCTCGTATAAGATAAAGAGAAACTAATGACATAAGATGAAACCTAATGACAAGGCAATAAATTCTCTGTTTTCCATACCACGATATTACATGTGGATTGATGACGTTCCAACGCCACTTCATGGAGATTTATAACGGGATGAAAATGGCAAAAATTCAAAAGAGGAGAACTATAAAAGCAAGTCTTTAAAATAACTGGGAAGGTAATATTTGAGAACACCTCAAAAATTCCATACATAACGAACTCGCGCTAAGCTTAGGCATACAGTATAAAAATGAACACAGCACAAATGTTTCGGATTTGACGATAAAGCCACGTGGAAGCAACATGTGCTCATCTAAAATATACATGTGCGTCTGTTACAGCTGCATCATGATTATTCCAGGAAGTGCACTTTTGCAAGGTGCTAAGGGTCTACTTGGTCCCAGTGAGGTTAGCATTTATCTCAACACCAGCTGGATTGCGCAAATGTACTTCAACCTGAACGTGTACGTGAAGAAGGTATATTGCTGATTTAGAGTTAAACTTTTCGAACTTTAGCTGTAGAACTGAAATAACATTGTATTTACTATGCGATATTGTTTATAAGGTAGTACATATATAACATTCGAAGAATATTGCCTGTCAGTGAGAAAAAAAGGGTTGTTGTGTGCGCGAAGAACAGAGGCGCAAGCATGCGACTGTAAGGCGCGACAGGTTGTGGATTCAATGCCCACGCCAGGAAATGTAAAATTTAGTCTTTTCATTTGATGGGTTTGGTAACAAGGCAAAGCGCGGCGTTGAGTTCCGCCACTCAACACGCAATGCCTCAATTTGGCGGAAAGTGGGGAACGGAAATACTGAAAGAGAATGGAGTGTCTTAACACTAGATTCTCTGGTTCCCTCTGCCTACCCTGCTATATGCGGGATGCAGCGTGAAGCTAAAAAAAAATTTTATTTATGATGTCTTACATCAGTGAGGGAAGATGTGAACAAAATATCACGAGAATAGGTCCTTTCTAACTATCTCGGTATTCGGGAAAGAAACACGTGACAAAAATAAAACATGAAAAATTTTAAAAAGCAGTACATTTATTTTTATCATTCATACTATGATGGGGTGGTCTTCAAAAGGTATTAATAATAATAATAAAAATAATAATAATTCTTTATTCAAGTGACATTGACTCATTATGGTTAGTAAACAAAAATTTCTTACTGACTAGGTTAGTTATTATTACATTTTTTTTTTTTTTTTTAAAAGCCGCCTCTTTTAATACACACATGAATCACCGCTTTACTTACCATCCGTTTGCAACTTGGAGGCAGCAATGATTCATGTACGTATGCAATCGGTCTATTAGATATCATGTTCAAGGATTTTTGTTGACACTACCCCCGTACCCTACGCACCCAGAGACCCGCATCTTTTCTCATGAGGGGGCGTAGAAGCAGTCAACACGCGCTTCGCGAGTACATCCCTGAGAGCACTGCAGCATCGAGGTAGCCAACAGCACCCTGAACGCGTTATTGTACTGAACGTACAATAACGGCGTTACTAATACTGCGTTATTGCATGTTAATGCTACACTTTTTTTTTTTTTTTTTTGAACAAGAGCGGCTTAAATGACAATCAACTGTCCGACCATTTTCCACAACTGGTTTAACTATCATCGCTTTGAAACTAGAATAAAATAATAAAATAAAATGATTTTTATGGGTTACTACCTGTTATCTCTACTATTAAAAAGTGACACAATTATATTATCAAGCGTGATATGTTTGCTAAGTCGACTTGCATGTATTTTTAGATAATAATAGGCATTGGAGTTAGTTGATTTACTATTTTGTAAATTATACGATACTTCATATAATTATATGCCAATAATTATGAGGCATAGCATATATTGGTGGGCGAATCAATATACGAGTGTACCAGAATGTGCGTCAAGCAGCGAGGGAGAAATAAAGCGCAAAATCATTACAGAGAGATGTACCTGTCCCCTCAAAGTATATACATGTTGACCACGACCATTCTGCCAAAGAGTGACGCCTTTTGAGAAGAAAAGAAGGCTGCATATAAAATCACTAAATAATAACATTATTACGAGCCAAATTTTATAAGGTGGTAGGAGTTCGTCCACTCCGACGGCTCATGACCACTATCATGTCAAAGACGAACCATAAATATCTAATGATGTGTTCCGGTTCGATGGCATGAAAAGCCTGATTTTCCCCTTTCCCACACCATCCTTTCCCAAAACGTGTGAGGTGGTTCTGATGAGTGGACTACTACATTGTCCCCCTTCCATCCAGTATCTAGGTTGGCAACGCATCTAACATCTCTGGTGTTGTAGCCGAAGATCTGTCTATAGGCTTGAAAGGTAACCACCAAACATCAGGTGGTCCCTTCTGCTCGTTTGCAAAATCGCGTTATCAATAAAAAAAAAGAATAACTCAAAAACTACTCGTTAGATTTTAAGTCAATTTAAATGGAACCACACCAGAAGCACTAGCTATCGTATAAAACAATAAACATCAAAATTGATTCTCTTAGAAAAAGATGAAACATCTTTTACAGCACATAAAAATTCTATTTGAGAACTTCCTTCTTTTTGAAGTCGGAAAATTAATGTATAAAAGAATAGACTTCTATAGTAAATATAAATATGAAAATTATCCATACTAGTGTTCTCGTTAACGCGTTAATAACGCGTCCTAGCAACGTATGTATAAACATGAAAGTCAAAACATGGTAGTGTGTGTAACATTTATTTCATTAATTTTATATATTTGTTATATATTATTTCAAAAAGATATTATCATTCTGCACTCTTTCGTAATATAAACTATAAGTGTGCCAAGTTCCATGCTCCTCCGTCCGCGTAATTTTCGTAAAAAGATGTCCAAAGTTTTTGTTTCACGTATTAATATATTGATAATAACTTTAACTTCTTTTTTAACTTTACTGTATCCCGCATGTAGCAGGGTAGGCAGAGGGAACCCGAGAACCTAGTGTTAAAACACTCCGCTCTCTTACAACAATCCCATTCCCCATTTTCCGCCGAATTGAGGCATTGCGTGCTGAGTGGCGGAACTCAACGCCGCGCTTTGCCTTGTTAGCAATTGATAATAATGTACATAAAATTGTTTGGTTAGAAAAGTAGCCATTTGCTTGATTACGATAATATACTCAGAGGTGTCGTAGCATAGATTACATCGTCATCCCTTTTTCCTTACATTATAATTTCACAGGCGTAGCAACGTGCATGAAATGGCCGCCATGGCTCCCAAACGCCAGTTGAAAAACTGTTTTTTTTTGTTTAGTGTTTATTTAATGGTGAGTAAAATAATTTATTTTTGGGTACATTCTTTTTGGTCTGTTCCTTTTTGTAAATTATACATATATATAATTTTTGTGTTGTATTATAGAATTTTAATAAAGGACAGACTGGGTTAGTTAAAAGAAGTCTAGTGTTAAGACATTAGGTTAAAAATTACGTTGTGTTGATTGGCGAAATAAAATACCTTAACTCTGTATCCTGTACATAGCAGGGTAGGCAGAGGGAATAAGAGGATCTAGTGTTAAGACACTCCGTTCTCTTAAGATTTTCAATCCCCACTATTCGCTGAATCGAGGTATTGTGTAGAGTGACGGAACTCAACGCCACGCTTTGCCTTGTAACCAGTCCCAGGAAATGAAAATACTAAACTTTTACATTTCCTGAAGTGGGAATCGAACTCACAAGCTGTCGCGTTCTGCCTCTGCGCCACGACAGAAATACAAATATAGTCGAAAATATTTAAAATGAGCAATATTTTTTTATACACACAAAGCATAAGAATCCTTTGTGAAACGCCTCGTTACGTTTAATGTTGTAATTTCAGAATTTCATGTGACACGTGCGCGAAATAGCCGCCGATGAAAGCTGTACAAACATTTACATTTGTTTCTCTTTCTTTTACAGTTTCGCGCTAATGTACTATTATATAATTTGTTTAGTCTAAATTCTTAGTTATTTATTTTAATTAAAACTTTTTGCTGTGTATTTAACTTTGATATATATATTTTTTGTTGAAAAATTCTATTTATTTATATATGGACTGTCTTTACGCAGTGGGGATTGTTAGGAAGTGTTTGGCTGCTCTTTAGAATTATACTCAGTAAAATCTTTCTAATATATTTTCCAATTTTTTTAAAAAGTGTAAAAGCGAGTGGTTGTGATTTTGATTCCTTGTTATGACAAAGCGTGGCAGTATGTTCCGCGTGCGTCTTAATTTCAGGCCAATGGAGAACAGAGTACCTCGGTACTAAACCCTCATTGACTTCCCTGTTCTGTGAGAAAAATTGTGAAGCTAAAAAATAAGAAAAGAACATACATTAAATCGTTACCTGGAAAATATCAAAAAGTTAATGTTTTGATTATCAGTTTTACAATCACTTAGACTTTATGGGGACATTATGCGCTAACGCTCCATGCTATAAAAACGATAATATTGATTTTCAACTTAACTCCTTATTCGACTCTTACAAACATTAGTGGATACCTCAAACACCTATGTTTAAGCCACAAAAGTTCCATGTATTCAATTTCAGACAAAACTTGCAAAGATATACTAGGTTCATCGTAGAGATACCAAGTAAAAATAAAAATATCATATGATTTTCCTTTGCCACATTTTGAAAAATGCTAAATGTACTCCAATAAGAAAGAAGTCATCGTGACACGGTTGAGACTAATTTGACAGTATGCAATAATAGATTTAAAGTCAACTTTGGTAATATTTATATTATCTATATATTAGACTAAATGTGGCTTTTCCTAAATTGACTAAAAAATCACATAGCAGACTTTTCATTCTACACTTTCAGCTTCTCCCTTTAGAAAGACCTCTATCTCACCAAGAAATGAAAATTATAGAAATACAACCAGTCCCCAAGCGGGGATCAAACCCACAACAAAACCTGTGTACAGACAGGCAAACAAACTATCTCATTGTGACACGACGTATCATTACGTTTTTTCTACCACTCCACTAAAATCCAAGAATATAATATTTTTTATAATATCACCTTTATACTATTTTATTTACCATAAAAAAGTCTACACCAGTTACAAAGCAACCTCTCAAAGAAACAGATAAGAAAATATTGTCATTAGAAAACAACGCCACTTTCAAACAATTGCTCTTTTAGCGTGGATCTCGAAGTTACTTTGAGCCGATCTTGAACACACTTTGAACCCTCATAAAGAACTAAGCCAAGTGGTCTCGATTCGCTAAGTGTAATACTAGTATCGATTAACACTGAAGTGTGTATGCTTTCTAATTAAATGAATAGATTAATTTTTTAACCGATGTCAAAAAAAAGAGGAGGAAATTCGACTGTATTTTTTTTTATTTAATGGGGGAAACAATTTTAATTAACACCTGTCGTGGGGCAGAGGCATAAACGTGCGAATGTAAACGCGACAGGTAGTGGTTTCGATTCCCACTCCAGGAAATGGAATTTTTCATTTCTTGGATTTGGCAAAGCAAAGCGCGGCGTTGAGTTCCGCCACTCAGCACGCAACGCCTCAATTCAGCGGAAAGTGGGGAATGGAGTGTCTTAACACTAGGTTCCCTCTGCCTACCCTGCTTTGTGCGGGATACAGCGTGAAGCTATGTATGTATGTAACAATTTTAATCATTCTTTTTATATATGATAGCTAGTGACTCTGAAGTGGTCACATTTAAATTTAGTTAAAACCTGACGAGTAGTATTTGAGTCACTTGTAATGGTTTTGCTTTTTAATACATTTAGAGAAAGTTTTTTTTCTTTAATTTTTTTAAGACCATTGTCGCGCTTGACATCGCCTGAGTATGAACTGATTGGTTATATCATATTTACATTATTTCCGTTCTAGTATTGCAAAGCGGGCGTTTAATTCTGTCACTTAACATGCGATGTCTGGAATAGGACGAAAACTAGAGAACGGAGTGTCATAACACTAGGTTCTCTTTAACAGCCCCGGAAGTAGGGTAGACGGAAAAAGGTGAAGGTTTATTAATGGATTGAAAACAAATATATATTAGAAGATAAAAGCAATCCTCTGATTTGAACCCACGAATCGCGTGTACAATGACTTTACAACTGCTCCTTCACGGCTACAACATCTAATAAAGTAAAGAAATTGTTTGAAAAAAAAGAACATTAACTTAGAAAATAAAATGATTTCATTCATTAGATTAAAAGCAAAAGTTTAGCATTTTTATAGCCAGCTAACAATTCTTGCAAATTATATGTAAAAAGTAAACAACAAAACACAATAAACCCTAAAAGGAAAGTTATGGCCGAAGTAGATTCATAAAGTTGCAAAGAACGAATAAAGGCGAACAAAAAATATATAATAGCCAATTTTCATATACATAATGGGTCGCGAACAAAGCATACACTTGAAATAAATGTTCGAACAATATAATCATGACAATAATCCTATTTGACAGCCGGCAGCGTGCCAGTTCGCAATACGGGATACGGGATTTGGGATCAGGGATTCCTGTCAATGTTACTATCGAAATATACAGCTTTGAGAGGAGAAATCTATTATTAAAACACGTAAAATATTTTTAAGCTTCAATTTTTCACGTATAGCAGGATAATCTGGGAGCAGGGTCCAAGGAAGACTGGGGTAATTCCCTTGGCCCCAGGTAGTGACGGTCAAAGAGAAGCTTCGTGAGATTTTAGTGGGTACTCGGTCGGCCTACCATCTACCGGTTTAGGAGCCCCACATAACCTGTCCGAGTCCTCAACGGGCGGGTACCCGTAAAAGGATCTGGATCAGGAATCGGAGAGAAACTAGTGTATAGACATTACATTCTCCAATTTCCGCCCAAGCTTGAGACATTGCGTATTGATTGGCAGAACTCAACGCAGCAATAAATAGCATCCTATCTGACTACTGGAAATGTACCAGTTTATACTTCGAAATATATGATTCGTGTGGTTATGTAGTACCAGATATACAAGATCCGGGGCTTGTGGTTACGGTACATCACAGATACATATACTTGAAGGCCCGGGATACGTCATAAAACATGTAGAAACCATATCTACTGTTCCTAACTGTGGTTACGACACTACTGCCGAGTATAACATACAAGCAGATAACTTCCATATGAAGACTACACTTGACATAAAAGTTCGAACAATATAATCATAACAATAACCCCATCTAGCATTCCGCAGCATGCCAGTCCAATACCGGGATATAGACCGCAGTATATGGACTTCAGAATATGAACCCCAGTATATGGACCCCAGTATATGGACCCCAGTATATGGACCCCGGTATATGGAACCCGGTATATGGACCCCAGTATATGGACCCCGGTATATGGAACTCCGTATATGGACCCCAGTATATGGACCCCGGTATATGGAACCCGGTATATGGACCCCAGTATATGGACTCCGGTATATGGAACTCCGTATATGGACCCCAGTATAAGGAACCCAGCACATGGAACCCGGCGTATGGAACGCAGTATATGGAACCCTGCATACAAAATCCGGAATCCGGGATACATGACTATGTTACAACAATACTGACAAGTACAGCTTTCGAGTCAAGAGATCTTATGTGAAGTCTTCCCTAAGTATTATTACAGGCTTTTTTTCAGGCGTGTATTCATATCGGCAAATCTCGAGCAACTGGTTGACATTTAGCCACTTGAGCGATAGTAGTACATTATCCCCGTTCTGCTCAATGGGCGTTATTTGCTTAGTTATGTGCACTAATAAATAGTGTTATTGCTAGAATTTTTGTAATATTTATAATATGTTTTTATTAGCTTGGTATGTATTTTTGCAATGGAAACGTCGAACCTGATTTTGACTCTAAGACGTCGGATTAACATGAATTTTGCATAGTTCATCAAGGATCAATGCACATACAACTCAATAAAAAAGGGAAAAGCAAACACACATGCTTTTATAAAACTCCTAAAAAAACTACCACTACAACAAAAAAAATATTTTAAAACACTAAACGACACAATTTTATGTCAAAAATTAAACTAAAAAGTAAAAATTTGTTTTTATAAGCGTGGGGTGCTGTTTAAGTAATTTATTGACAACAAGTACAATAAATAGTTCTTATTCTATCTGCTTTACATAGGGAAGAAGATATAACATAACGAAAAGAAGGTAGAAGGATTATTCTACAATTCCAAAATAATATTTTAACCGCCTTATGACACTCAATCATAATTTAGATGTTAAAAAAAAGCCGACTTCAAATAAAATGTACTTTAAAGTATCATTATTACGAATAGCTCAAAAACTACTCATCGGATATTATCTAAATATATGGGACCACATTAGAAGTCATAGTCATCCCAATTAAGACCCGTCACCATCACCCAATGAGCCAAAAACAAAGAGTTATGTGGTAACACGCATAAAAAATACAATCGGTTTGAAAACCTAAGAGGAAAGGTAGAAAGAAGGATTATTCCAAAATTAACATCTAACCATTTCGTTAACTTTCACAAGAACTGTGCACCGATCATCAAAACTTCCTTATAAATAAAACCCCTAATGGAGCATTTAGAATTTACTTTTCTCGTAGAAACCTTTATAGAGGCATCTTATTATACCAGCGCCGAAGTTAAAGTTGTCAACAAAAAACACAATGATGCCTTTTATGAAGTCTCGTAAAAACCTAAAGAGCCCATGTTGAAAATCCAATATCGTTAAAGACAAGGAACTCTGGATGCAACAATTTCAATGGGAAATGGGAATTCTGGATGTTTTTCGATAGTAATTTCACCTGTGCAAATGTATATAGGGACTAGAAAATTATTTAATTTCATATTTGAGCTAATATTTTATATGTCTGATTTTAAGTAAATTGAAAACAGTTTCTTTTTCTATAGATAAAGACAGCTGTACAGTTTTTAACTTCAATAACATGCTCGTGTGGAATCTACTAAAATAGTAAATTCGATTTTTTTTGACGATAGACAGATAAATTATATATGTATGTATTTGTGTTTGTATGTATGTCACTTTTATGTATTTATAATAATTATTTATTTATTTTTTTTTTTTTTTTGCACTGTTTTCGCCAACAAGATGTGTCACATAAGTACGCAATCAATAATGGTTGCCTGTCTTACTTACATATTTGTTATTATTATAAATTATGTTTGTGAGTCTTTCACGCAGAAAGTACTGATCAGATCTAAATAAAATATCATAGTGGTATAGATTTGCATTAAAATAGCAAAAAAGCAACAATTTATAAGTATTTCTTGTAACTTGACCACAATATATCGAAACATTAGTCATTATAGAACATTTTTTTTAACTTCACGCTGTAACCCGCATATAGCAGAGTAGGCAGAGGGAACCAGAGAACCTAGTGCTAAGTTAAGTCCGCCGAATCAAGGCATTGTGTGTTGAGTGGCGGAACACAACGCCGCGCTTTGCCTTGTTACCAAACCCAAGAAATGAAAATACTAAATTTTACATTTGTTGGAGTGGGAATCGAACCCACAATCTGTCGCGTTTACAGTCACACGCTTGTGCCTCTGCGCCACGACAGGCGGATATATAGAACATATATCATAATATTCACGTATCCCATAAAAATAACAAACGTTATTTAAAATTTTCACTTACACACAAAAAATACTCCACGTGAGCGTGTACCTAATAAATATTCCTCTAAGGAAAAATTTTATATATCCCAAAAGATTTCCACATCAAAGTCGCCCTTCAACGCACAACCATGCATTATTCAAAAAAGCAACAAAGTACAGTGTTTTAAGTCCATTGGAGATTCACAAAGAATTTCTATGTCCGAATGTATATGGCCTATACAATCCTCAATAGGCCTGTTATGGCAAAGACTGGATGCGGGTTCAATTCCTACTCCAGGAAATGAAAATATTAATTAATATTTAGTAGTTTCATTTCCCCGTTCTAGTAATAAGGTTAAGCGCGACGTTGATTTCCGCCACACAGCACGCAATGCCTCAATTCGGCGGAAAGTGGGGAACGGAAATGTTAAAAGAGAACGGAGTGTTTTAACACTAGGTTCTCTGGTTCCCTCTGCCTACCCTGCTACGTGCGGGATACAGTTTGAAGCTAAATAAATAAAAATAAATGTATGTGAGTATATAAATTAGATGAATGCCCGTAAGGACGAACCCGGATCAGTCCTGACCGCTTGTCGATCCTATAACCGTCAATCCTACCTTTCTCGGATTCTATTCAAACACCCTCTTCTATTCACAGTAGCGTATGAATCTATTCGCATTGGAAAACGAAAATTAATTGGTTTTTTTATACAATTTATGTAATGTGAAGAGGATATTTGTGTATGAGATGCGTATGGTATAAAAATCTTTTTGTAACTTGTATTCGGAGGAATTATTATGTTTAAATTATTTTTATTTTTTTGCGCTCTGCAAAAAGACAAAGTATGACGTTATTGACGTTACGCATTTGACGGAAAGTGGGGAACGGAAATGTTGAAAGAGAATGGTGTGTCTTAACACTAGGCTCTCTGGTTCCGTCTGCCTACCCCTCTATATGCGGGATACAGCGTGAAGGTAAAAAAAAAAGACGTTGAGTTCCACCACTTAACATACTTTGTCTCAAATTCGGGCAGAAAGCGGTAAACGGAGTGTCTGGACACTAGGTCACTCTGATTAACTTGCTATGTGGGATAAATCATGATGCTAAAAACAAAATTTATCACACATCCTCAGATTTAAATTAACCCAGCCCAAGGTATGAAACTATGTCGAAAATCATAGAAGCATAGAATTCTATTTCACAATGTAACATAGAATTTCAATATTGGAAACCTTTAACCTCACACAAAATCGACATATGCGCGTGACTTCTATAGACTATGTTATATAGAATTCAGATGCTTTATTTGACCAGATATTTGACAGAGTATTGGAATTATTTCATTTCAAATACTGCAATTCAAATGGTCAATATGCATTATGTAAGGAAAGCTGAAAACCTGAAAAAAGTATTGGGAGAAAACGCAGCTTCACAATTAATTCCATAGCAGATTAATCGGAGAGAAACTAGTGAACAAACACTCCGCCCTCCTCTTTCCGGCGGAATTATAAACGATTGTATGACGGACTATTCTTCAGACCTATAGCCCAAAATACTGGACAATCCAGGATGGTCGTACATATATCTAATTCTAGTTGGTTACAAATAAGAAAACAGCTTTTTCTAATTCATTTCTTTGATTTTGCGGAAATGGACAGAGAAACGTTAAAAGATCATTATTTTTTCCACTTTTCGGTGAAATCAAGAGAACATCACATATTTGATAACATAACCTAGTTGTCTTTCGTACATCTGTACATGGTGGATATTCCCATTGTACGAAAAAAGCTTTAATTATACGTTTTTTATTAGCACAGCGAGATAGTGAAACACATTGCTTTCTGTATTTCCTACATCATACAGGTGATACTTGAGTACAGTAGATACTCGATGCGTTCAAATTTAAGCCTGAAAGGCTTACAGGCTATAAAGAAATAAATAAAAAAGCAAATAACCGGAAATACAAAAATAAGCCAACCCAAATAGTCATAACAGCGAAATTCGATCCCCAAATTGGTTTAACGATAAAGTATAAAAAAATCATATTTTCATGGAATAACAGAAATGGGCTTTTAGTTTTAATATAAATAGTAAAACATTTAAATCTGGTCTGGACCTGGTAGAGATTCCCACTCTATGAACGAAGCTTTGATTCCACGTCTTTTATTAGCACATCAACATAATGGAACTCATTGCTGGCACTTGTACTTTTTAAGTCGAACAACATCAGGATAGATGTGGTCATAATTAAAGCTACCATACAAATAACCAAAAATTTTGTAAACACAAAAAACAATCCAACCCAAATAGCCATAAGAGCGAAATTCGATCCCCAAATTGGTTTAAGGATAGAATATAAAAAAAATATATTCACAGGGAATAACAGAAACGGGCTTTTAGTTGTAATATGAATAGTAAAACATTTAAATCTAAAACACGGTGCGCATGTTCCATTACTTTAAAAGGACATGATATATCATTCAGTACGTGCCGTTGGTCGCAGATGCGATACTGTCATCTCTATGTAATGAGTGTTCCTGTACCACTGCATAACAAATATTACTTTGTACAAACGCTTAGACAACTGCTGTCTCGAAATAAAACATTATATTTAAAATAGCACCTTGGTTTTGTTTTCGTGAAATCTTACGTTTCTTAAGTTCAAGAGCTTTTGGGAATATTGAAAACATGAATAGGTAAGCAGCTTCACGCTTTATCCTGCAAAGCAGGGTAGTTAGGAATATCCTAGTGCTAAGGTACTCCGTTCACTATAATTTATTTTTGCAGTTTCACGCTTTTCTCACATATATTCATGCAAATTATCAAATAATCAAAATGTACAGTGTAAATCTCATGTGTTCAGTAATATTCGAACTCTCAACAGTTGTGAATTCAAATATCTGTCATGCTTCAATTAATGGACTATGGTGTCACATGATACTTTTTTTATTTTTTATTTTCATTTATAGTTAGATGAAACACAGTTTCGTAAAAAGCATAATAACTTAATAAACGAAAAGTTCGGAAATAACTAAGGTAGAAATGATCATAGAAACCTTAAGCTGAACAAGAATGTCCACTATTAAATTGAATCGATCGAAAAGTCCATTTACAAACAAAAAAAATATAAATAGTAGCCTATATTACTTCGATCAATAACTATGAAGTTTCATCTAAATCTGTTCAGTAGTTTTTGCTTGAAAAAGTAACAAACAGCCATCAATCCTCACAAAACTTCCACATTTATAATATTACATACATACAAACATAGCTTCACGCTGTATCCCGCATATAGCAGGGTAGGCAGAGGGAACCTAGTGTTAAAACGCTCCGTTCCCCACTGTCTACCGAATTGAGGCATTGCGTGCTGAGTGGCGGAACTCAACGCCGCGCTTTGCCTTGTAAATTTAACCCATACATTAAACTCACATAATATTAAATAATATGGATTATAAGCCTAACAAAGAGTATTTAGAAATGAAAAAGCATTACTAAATAAAATCCGCTAAATGAGGTTCGTTAACGTGTAATTTTAAGTGAAAATTACTTTAAAAGGGCTGCAAGTGTAGGGCTGTTGCTTTACAGTACATAAAAGGTCGTTCCGAGGTCGTATAAAGGGATCTCGGAAACTATAAGCGATAGGGATAATTGGGTAGTCAAAATGTCGATTATGTAGACAAAATGACCATATTATAATATACATAGCTTCACGCGGTATGCCGCATATAGCAGGGTAGGCAGAGGGAACCTAGTGTTAAGACACTCCGTTCCCCACTTTCCGACGAATTGAGGCATTGTATGCTGAGTGGTGGAACTCAACGCCGCGCTTATTTTAATGTAACAGCCTTTTAATATAGTTAGTATTAAATAATAATCGCCTAAGATGATATGGGTACATGAAAATACGCGATAATAATCATGTTGTACCTAATATTGGCTTTAATCAAAACGAAAAGGACATCGTGGTGCGGTGGAACATTGTCTCACTTTAAACATGATTGGTTGTGGATTCGATACCTCCTCGGGGTATAGATGTTTATATTGTTTAGATGTTTATTTTTCAATTATTTTGAGTTTCCCGATCTGGTATGGTAAAGCGCGGCGTTGAATTCAGCCACTCAACACGCAAAATAGAATTAAGAAGAAAACGGAGCGGAAAAAGCGTTAAACTGCGAAAAAAAGCAACAGAGGCCGTCTGCCTTTGACCTTAATCAAGCCCAATTACTTAAGCCGAAAATCCGGTACAGCCCTTCTTCGAGAAGAAAAAGGAGGCTCTGACCAGACTCTCCATATGACATAACATTGGCGAAGCAATTTGTGCTCATCTGGCACGTTCGAAACACAACTAAAGGAGTAGTAAAAAAAATGTTTTTTTTTGAACTGACAGTGTATCCCGCATACAGAAGGGTAGACAGAAGTAACCTGATATCCTAGTGTTAAGACACTCCGTTCTCTTAACAAAATTACTTAAAAAATACATATATAAAAAAAATCTACCATATACGACTTCATATACCTCTTGAACCACTACCCTAATACAAAACAGTAAAGTTCCATACGTAAGTACGAATATCTCTTAGTATATAACCCTCGAGAGACTGATTTGCAATTGTAAATTGGGGTTGGGAGCCGTTGCATGCTCGGATGGGATCAGGTAATAGCAAAATGGAAATTATCCATTAGGTTTCCAAGATTCAACATTGCGGTTATTCTAATGACCGGACGGCTATCTCTGTAATGGCAGATGAACATTTGAAAATTATACTATTATAGGAGTAAATACCAATTGTATTTACTTGTTGTGGGATCGGTTCTCGGGGAAATGATGATATTTACACTATTTTCATTTCTTCGTTCAGTTAAGATTAAGTACGAGTTTGAATTTCGTCACTTATCGCGCTATGGGCAAACGGGCGGAAAGCAAAGAACAGAGTGTCTTGTCACTAGTTTCACCATGACTACTTGGTTATGCAGGATAAAGCGTGAAGCTGGTCGCTACTTCGATTCCATTCAGGGGCATCATTATATTGAAATTATTTTCATTTCTTCGCTTAACGCCTGTCGTGGCGCAGAGGCACAAGCGAGCGACTGTAAACGCGTCAGGTTTTGGGTTCGATTCCCACTCCAGGAAATGTAAAACTTAGTATTTTCATTTCTTGGGTTTGGTAACAAGGCAAAGCGCGGCGTTGAGTTCCGCCACTCAACACGCAATGCCTCAATTTGGCGGAAAGTGGGGAACGGAAATGTTGAAAGAGAATGGAGTGTGTTAACACTAGGTTCTCTGGTTCCCTCTGACTACCCCGCTATATGCGGGATATAGGGTTAAGTTAAAAAAAAAAGACTTCGTCCTGGTAAGACAAAGCGCGGCGTTGAGTTCCGCCACTTAACACGCAAAGTATGAATTGCAGAATGGCAAATGGAGTATCGTTATACTAGGATTTAAAAATAAACTTCATCAAGTCAAGAATAGGAGAATATAATCAAATTTTTTATCTTATCCGTATTGTGTTCATGTCATGGTTCGAGGAAAGGAATGTGTGTATCATAAAATTAGGTAATAAATAACAAAATCAGTATTGCCCGAGGCCATAAGACCAATTAAAATTTATTGTCATGTTATCTTTTATTTTTAGAGGCTTTTCGTGGCGCAGAAGCACAAGTGTATGACTGTAAACGCGACAGGTTGTGGGTTCGATTCCTACTCCAGGAAATGATAATATTAAATTATATTTAGTATTTTCATTTACTCGTTCTGGTAATAAGACAAAGCGCGGCGTTGAGTTCCGCCACTCAGCACGCAATGCCTCAATTCGGCAGAAAGTGGGGAACGGAAATCTTAAGAGAACTCTTAACACTAGGTTCGTAGGTTCCCTCTGCCTACCCTGCTATTTGCGGGATACAACGTGAAGTTAAAAAAAGATATCTTTTAATACACAGGACAACATTTAATTAGTGAAGAATAAACCTCCTTTTAAGCTTTAGATGTTTTTCTTTGGAAATTAAAAATTTTCTCTTGAAAACACGTATCTGTTTGAGAGTATTATAATATTGAAATTCTGCAAGAAATTCTATTGATAGCTAGAACATACCATATATTTGGGGTTACATAAAAAATATGTTTATAAACAAAACCAATCATAACCCATAATATTAAAAATGAGACCATCATGGCGCAGTGGAATAGCGTCTAACTGTAAAATCGATAGTTGTGAATTCAATCTCCACTCAGGGAAATAGTTATATATAAATTACTTTGATGTTCCCGCTCTGATAGACAAAAGAGGCGTTGAGTTCTTTCACTCAAACACACAATGATTTCAGACGAAAAACGAAGAACGGAGTGTCATGACACTAGGATCTCACTACCTACCCTGTTATACGGGAAAACGTATGAAGCCGTAGAAAATTAAAAATATATAGCAGCAGACTCCCAAAAGTAAACTTGCCTTTAATTTTACGGTTCAGAGCATCAAATGATAGTTGAAAATTTTTGTCCACGGATAACACGAACAACGATGACGGGTATTTCTTATTCAGTGAAATAAGTAGCTTTTCCTTTTTTAACCTACTTCAAAAAAGGAGGTTCTCAATTTGAGTGTATTTTTTTATGTGTGTTATCACATAACTTTTTACTGGATGAATTTACAGGGTAGGCAGAGGGACCTAGTGTTAAGACACTCCGTTCCCCACTTTCCGTCGAATTGAGGCATTGCGTGCTGAACTCAACGGCGGAACTCAACGCCGCGCTTAGCCTTGTTAAAAACCCAGGAAATTAAAAATTCCATTTCACGGAGTGGGAATCGAACCCACAACCAGTCTGTGTGCGCCACGACAGGCGTTAAAATCTACATCAATATATAAAGCAAGCTAAATATAAACATTACAATTGAATGAAAGTAAAACAGTTAATTAACTATATGAAACAATAATAATAATAATGACAAAGGCTCGCGTGATATAAATACCAGTACGAAAGTGTTTCGGTGAGAAACACGCTATACGGTGATAACACGCGAGTACACGATACTGTGCAGGTACCCGTGTATATTGTATCATTAAATCATGATAATAATATTTATTGTATTAATATTATAAGCCCCTGTCGTGGCGCAGAACAAGCGTGCGACTGTAAACGCGTCAGGTTGTGGATTCGATTCCCACTCCAGGAAATGTAAAATTTAGTATTTTCATTTCTTGGGTTTGGTAACAAGGCAAAGCGCGGTTTTGAGTTCCGCCACTCAACACGCAATGCCTCGATTCGGCGGAAAGTGGAGAACGGAATTGTTGAAAGAGAATGGAGTGTCTATACACTAGGTTCTCTGAATCCCTCTGCCTACATGCAGAATACAGCGTGAAGTTAAAAAAAAAGCAAGTATCTAATAGTAACATAAAATAATAAACAAAATGAACCAATATTTCCTACGTTTTATTTGAAAAAAAGAAAACTCAAAGCCTTTACACTCTGTAATACGCATGACCTTCGCAATTAATCTCCGACACTTTCCCGGGCAGAGACAGAGATATTCAAATAAAAAGATACTTTTTAACACAAAAAACGATTTTATAGCAAGAAACAATGAACATTTTAAAAAGCCAAGTTAAGTACATTTAACACCGCAAACTTGTATTGTTGGAAATAAAAATGTATTGTGCGGGTTGCTATCCGTTAATCATAAAGACTATTAAAGTTCCATTTAGTGGGAATTACTTTATAATGCGAATGCAAATATGCAAGAACTAGGGAAGTCCATAGCTTAGTCGATAAGTTAAAATAATCGATGTTTGTTGAAGGAGAACAGAGTGTCTTAACACTAGGTTCTCAGGTTTCTTCTCTTCTGGTCCCTGCTATATGCGGGATACAGCGTGAAGTTAAAGAAAATCCAAATAAGCAGCTTCACGCCTTATCACGCATAGAAGGATAGTAAGAGATAACCTAGTGTCATGACACTCCGTTCCCCGTTTTACGCCCAAGATCGTAACAATGCGTTTTAAGTGGCGGCTAGCGTACGCTATTATAAAAGTACTTTGATAATCCTAAGTTATCGAGTAACTATTAAAAGCACAATAATAATTCAGATTTTAACAAAACAAGAAAACCTACTTTAAATAAAATGTAATATAAATTTATTACGAATAACTCAAAAACCACATATTAAATCTTATCTAAAATTAAATGGAACGCCTGTCGTGGCGCAGAGGCACAAGCATGCAACATGTTTTGGTAACAAGGCAAAGCGCGGCGTTGAGTTCCGCCCCTCAGCACGCAATGCCTCAATCTGGCGGAAAGTGGGGAACGGATTTGTTGAAAGAGAATAGAGTGTCTTAACCCTAGGTTCTCAGATTCCCTCTGCCTACCCTGTTATATGCGGGATACAGCGTGAAGTTAAAAAAAAATGGAACTACATCAAAAACACCAGCTATAATATAAAAAGAGAATCATCAAAATGGGTTCATCCAATAAAAAGATATGCGGTAACACACATAAAATATTACAGTCGAATTGAGGACCTCCATTAAAACAAAAAATCGAGGAAAGAAGTATAGCAAGAATCGCAAGATTAATTTTCAATCAGACGATCTCCCATAGAATTTAAATGTCCTTAAACGGTTTAAGAGTGTATTTCAATTTGCATGGGGTGACTCGACATTCACTGTTGGAACACAGCCAGCCACAGATTGCTGTTCTAGACGTCTCAGAAGTAACTATTAAATGTTAAAATGCTTTGTAAATTTATGAAAATAGTCAAGTAAGAGAAGAAACTCATATTTTTGTTGGAACATCAGTAACAAGTTTTGTAGACACAAAAATAACAACTAGAAAAACATTACCTGGAAGGAAAACAGTATTAAAAAAATACACATACATATATAAAACACGCTTTTATAAGGGTAATTTGTATCTATCAATTTCAAGACTCTCTTTCAAGTTTGGTGTTTATTTTGAAAATTGCACATCTGTCCGGATATAAAACCGATTGTCTTTCTAAAGTGACCAGATTAACGAGAAAATTATTGTAATTAATAAAACTAGAGTCCCCGTTGACGCGTTAATAACGCGTCCTAGCAAAGTGTATGTATGTCACTATATAAACATGGATCAAACCATTGTAGTGTGTGTAACATTTATTGTTATATGTAATATGCAATGTCTAAATTTAAAGTAGGACAGAGAACAGAGTGTGTGGACCCTAGATTCTCTCTAACTACCCTGATTTGAAAAACGGGTAAGACTTAGTATGTTAATAAAATGTAATTTTTCATTTCCTGGGTTTGTTATCAAGGCAAGCCGCGGCGTTGAGTTCCGCCACTCAGCACACAATGCCTCGATTCGGCGGAAAGTGGGGAACGGAGTGTCTTAACACTAAGTTCCCTATGCCTACCCTGCTATATGCGGGATACAGCGTGGTATCAAGGCAAAGCGCGGCGTTGAGTTCCGCCACTCAGCACGCAATGCCTCGATTCGGTGGAAAGTGGTGAACGGAGTGTCTTAACACTAGGTTTCCTCTGCCTACCCTGCTATATGCGGGATACAGCGTGAAGCTTAATATGTTATTAAATTTACAACAAGAATATAATTATTTGAGTAACACAGCGTTTTTATCCTCGTTTTATGTCACGAATTAGGCTACTTAAAATATTAAAAGTAGGTTAACTTGTGTCATGTTACTCCATAAGCCTTTTACTAAATGTATTTTATGTTTACAGTTGTATATAAAAAACGGCAAATAACTTTTTATCACTCTATTATGAACATTTTCAGAAAATTACTGGGTAATTATGAAAAATATTATATATGTATTAGCGTAGTATGACGCCATAGTGTGTGGGTGAGCCAGCGTCTGCTTGTAAACGCGATTTGTTGTGGGTTCGATTCCCGCTCAGGATATTTAGTTTGGTGGTAGGAAGTTCATCCTCCGACTGGCTCGCGACCACTATCATTTCAAAGACGAACTGCCAAATGTCTAATGATGAAACGGTTCGATGACATGTAAGCCAGGACTTCCCTATTTCCACCCATCCTTTCTCCAGAATGCGATGGTTCCTATAGTGGACTACACTGCGGCGACAACACTATTTCCTCCTGACCCTGTCTGGCCACAATGCATATATATATATATATATATATATATATATATATATATATATATATATATATATATATATATATATATATATATATATATATTTCCTGGAAAAGCAGTAACAAGGCAAAGCGCAGCGTTGAGTTCTGCCACTCAGCACGCAATGCCTCAATTTGGCGGGAAGTGGGGAACGGAGTGTCTTAACACTAGGTTCCCTCTGCCTACACTGCTTTGTGCGGGATACAGCGTGAAGTGATGTATGTATGTATGTACGATATAATATTGTAATAGCATTTACAGTAATTTTTCATTCGCCTTTTTAAAATATTTTAAACGGAAATGGCCATTTGTACTACCAGAAAGAGATATCTTGTAGCTGGCAGTTTTGATACACACGCTTAATAGAAGATATCTTGTAGCTGGCACTCAATGGGTTGAACGTGAAACTGCAATATATTTTAATTAAACATAGTCTCATCTCATTTTAGGTATACAAGGGAGTAACAAGTTATCGCCACGAGACCCATACAGCCACGGTCACTCAAACTTTGTACATTTTAAATTAATTCTAAGATTAACCTGTTTGCTTTACTTGGTCCTCATAATAAAGTGTATGAAATAGTAATTAGTACCAGGAGATTGTGTGAACTAGACCTAAAGTGTTTAATTTATTATATTACATATAGCTGTTTTTAAAATTCACACTTTTTGCCTCAAAACAAGGTAATTGCAGAGAACCTGGTGTCAAAACACTCCGTTCTCCTCTTTCCGTGTGTAATTTTCCCTATGAGGGGACGGGGTTAGAATACAATTCCCCTCCGCCGCTGGGTAGCGTCCCGTAAGAGACGAGTATCCCAATAGTTTGGTGGTAGGAGATTCGTCCTGCGTCTGGCTCGCAACCACTATCATATTAAAGACGCACCGCCAAATATCTTATGATGAGTTCCGGTTCGATGGCCTGTAAGCCAGGTTTTGCCCTCTCCCACCCATCCTTTCCCCAAAATGTGGTGGTTCCGATATCGGACTACTACATTATCCTCCCCTTCCATCTATATTCTCTAGGTTGGCAACGCATCTACAACATCTCTGGTGGTGTAGATGTTTATGGGCGAAGGTAACCACTTACAATCAGGTGGTCCTTCTACTCGTTTGCCATCAGTTATCCATAAAAAAAACCAAAACTATCGATGCTTAATATCTACTGAATTTCGCGCTTTCGGTTTCAATCGGTGTCTAGTGATAATAATAAGACGCTTGAAATATAAGAAGATAAAACTATATGTTTTAAAACAATATATTAAGTACATAAAAACAAAAACAATTAAAATAAGTTAGAAGCCATCATAAAGCAGTAGGACAGAGTCTGAATATAAACCTGTTTGATTGAGTCAAAGACGTCATATTAAAATAATTTATATATCTCCGCTCCCTTAAGAGATAGCGCGGCGTTGAGTTCCGTTCGTAACCATTCTCAATATAGCATAAAATGTTAATAACCGACTTTATCACAAATTCAATTAAATAAAGCGTAAACATACATAAAATTTCAAAACAAAAGTAACAGATAACTAACTCATGGCCTAGAGATACCAGAACAACTACTGTACACTGCAAGTTATTTATAATCATGGTACATAGCTCGTCTTCCGGCGAGCTTCCTGACTACATCCCGGCTTAGCCTCTGTCGTTGCCTACATAGCGTGTAATGGATGCTACTTAATTGCAAAAAGACATAAAAGAGCCATTTAGCCCTTTTTTGCATATGAAGTCATAAAGGGGTGGCCCTTTTATGAGTTTAACAAGAATATTTTCTATGGGAAATTCGAAGGTTATTTTTTTAGTATTGTTAAGGGAGTGTTTGGTTATTTTTTCGGATTGGATTGATTTTCATTGAAGTTAGATAGTATTCTATTTTAATATAAGGAATAAATAAATAGTAAATAATATGCTTAACGCCTGTCGTGGCGCAGAAGCACAAGCGTGCGACGGTAAACGCGACAGGTTGCTGGTTCGATTCCCCCTCCAGGAAATGGATTTTTTCATTTCCTGGGTCTAGTAACGAGATAAAGCGCGGCGTTGAGTTCAGCCACTCAGCACGCAATGCCTAAATTCGGCGGAAAATGGGGAACGGAGTGTTTTAACACTAGGTTCCGTCTACCCTGCTATATGCGGGATACAAATAGAAACTATTGAAAATTATTTAAAATTTTCATCTCCTGGAGTAAGAATCGAACCCACAACCTGTCGCGCTTAGTCACATGCTTGTGCCTCTGCGCCACGACAGGCGTTTTGTATATGAAAAAAATGTTCACATATTTTTTTTACCATACCATGAAACATAAATGAAACAAAAAAAAAATTAATATCAACTCAAAACGTAAAAGTGGTAAACAGAACTACGAGAATGCTTGCGTAATGAGTTGCCAAGACGTGTGTACTCTGCTAAGCAAACAACTGTATAAATACATATATTTATACATATATAGTAATAATAACTTGGTCTGAGTAAAACTAACTCCAGCTATATATACTTACTTAATATCAAAAGTTAGATAATTTATTTTTATTTTTCTAACTTAGAACTGAGAGCCGTAGTGGCGAAATGGCAACTTCTATGTGAAAACGAGATGTTTATGGGTTCAGTCTTTACTAGGGAGAATAATTGAATTCCGCTTCCAAACACGTATTGTTACATTTTCGGGAGACATTAGACAGTAGAAAGCGGAGTGTCTCGAAGCTATTTTCTTACTGACCCTGCTCTATTGGAAAATGTGGGTAGTTACGAATAACCTAAGTAAGTTATTTATTACAAAGAGTTTATAAAGCGTGAACATTATGACAATAATAAAGGTTAAATACCGCGAGCTACAGTCGAACTTGATGGGTGTGCAGATGTATGTGTATGTTTCGAAGAAGTTGAGGAAACCATTTTTTTTTAATACTTAATAAAATAATGCATTTCAATTAAGGGTGAACGTAGGGAACGGAAATATTAAGAGAACGGAGTGACTTAACACTACGTTCTCTGGTTAACCTACCCCGCTGCCTGCTAAGTGCGGGATACAGCGTGAAGACAAAAAAAGTATATTAAATCAATAAAATCAATAAAATAAATGTATACATCAAGCATTTATTTCATAAAATTAACATAAACGTTGCCAAGGTAACAGAGTTAGATGGTAGGAGGTTCGTCCTCCGACTGGCTCGCGACCACTATCATGTCAAAGACGAACCGCCAAATATCTAATGATGTGTTCCGGTTCGATGGCATGTAAGCCAGATTTTCCCCTTTCCCACCCATCCTTTCCCCAAAATGTGGTGGTTCTGATAGTGGACTACTACATTGTCCCCCCTTCCGTCAGTATCCTCTAAGTTGGCAACGCATCTACAACATCTCTGGTGTTGTAGATGTCTATGGGCGAAGGTAACCACTTACCATCAGGTGGTCCTTCTGCTCGTTTGCCGTCCGTTATCAATAAAAAAAAAAAGGTAACAGAGTATGCTCTAGAATTAGTGCATATATTGATAAGTCAATAATTTTCGTTTTTTTTTAACTTCACGCTGTATCCCGCATATAGCAGGGTAGGCAGAGGACACCTAGTGTTAAGACAGTCCGTTCTCTTACAACAATTCCGTTCCCCACTTTAATAATTTTCTCATAAATATATTTATATATACATTCAGCCTACCAATATTACCACCTACCAAACCGTGAACAAGAAGTAACCGCAAGACAGAAACGAACCGTTACATTTCGCCGTACTAATTAAATTTTCCCCATTACAGAATACAATTAATTAATTTTACTGTCGTTCTTATGACACTACGGGTCTCAGTAATCACGTTTGGTGAAACAATTTTATTAAATCTCTTTCTATATGAGACAGTAAATAATTAATTTAAAAAAGTTTTTTTTTGTCAATGGTGTAATCTACAAGTTAATACCTTTTATTTGATATCTATATTGAATTGGTTAATCCGCCATTTTGTTGTGGCGGCCATTTTGAATTTACGACAATACCAATGGTATATGGATATACATTGGATATACATCTTTATCAGGACGAAAAGTGTATTGCAAATTTCAACTCAATCGGACACTAAGGGCAAATTTAGCTTCTAAGATTTGACGACACAAACTAACATGGCAAGTGAAATAAAAAGTTGTTAAAAATACATACATCATAGCCTTACGCTGTATCCCGCATATAGCAGGGTAGACAGAGGGAACCTAGTGTTAAGACACTCCGTTCCCCACTTTTCACCGAATTGAGGCATTGCGTGCTGAGTGGCGGGAGTCAACGCCGCGCTTTGTTACCAAACCCAGGAAATGAAAAATTCTATTTCCTGGAGTGGAAATCGAATCCACAACCTGTCACATTTACAGTCACACGCTTGTGCCTCTGCGCCACGACAGGTTTTAAAAATTGTTAAAAATATTAGCAAAAAAGAAGAGAGTTCCCATTTTACTTTGGAAACAAAATTTCGATAGTTTTGGGAAAAGGT
This sequence comes from Philaethria dido, assembly GCA_033558755.1. Classification (NCBI taxonomy): domain Eukaryota; kingdom Metazoa; phylum Arthropoda; class Insecta; order Lepidoptera; family Nymphalidae; genus Philaethria; species Philaethria dido. The sequence goes on from JAKGSA010000142.1 coordinate 32,767, forward strand.
CAAATAAAAGGTGATATTTTCTATGAAGCTGCACATCCTATAAAGCAAAGTACAAAATAAAATTTGCCGGCTATGTGTCATTCGGATAATTAAGCTATAGTGCTAGAGTAGAGTAGTGTTTCATCCGTTTTCGGATGAAAGACTAATTCCATTTATCCTCACAGATTTTCTGATTTAAAATATACCTAGAATGTAAAAAGCTCGTACCTTTATTTTTTAAAAATATATTTTCAAAATTAATCCTTTTGTTGCCCAAAAAAATTCTTTCGTCAAATTACAAAGAGTCTTCACAGAGCATAATTTATTTACTCCTCCTTAATTGACTTAAACTCGTTTATGTATTTTCATGAAATTTTAAAATGGTCCAAGAAAGGGTGAGATAACGATTCAAGTTCTAACAAAAGATACTTTATGTATACAGTATATACACCAGTCTTCAGCAAAATATATACATTTTATATATATTTTATTAAGGCTTTACGTAGAGGCTTTGTGACGAAATGTGACGTCTGATTTTGGACGCCATTGGTTGTGGATTCGATTCCTACTCTCGGAATGATTATATTTAATTTATTTTTATTTGTTCCGTTCCCTACTTTCCGCCGAATTGAGGCATTGCGGGTTGAGTGGCAGAACTCAACGCCGCGCTTTGCCTTGTTACCAAACCCAAGAAACGAAAATACTAAATTTTACATTTCCTGGAGTGCGAATCGAACCCACAACCTGTCGTGTTTACAGTCGCACGCTTGTGCCTCTGCGCCACGAAAGGCGTTGCCTCATGCCTCAATTCGGCGGAAAATGGGGAATGGAATTGTTGAAAGAGAATGGAGTATCTTAACACTAGGTTCTCTGGTTCCCTCTGCCTACCCCGTTATATGCGGGATATAGCGTGAAGTTAAAAAAATATATATAATATCCGGTCTTTATTATTTTTTATCCAATCAGCTTCACTCTTTCTTGTAAAGCAGGGTAGACAAAAAAAAACTAAAATCAAGACACCTCTTTCTGTCGGCCTGAAATCTAGACATTGCTTATTTAGTAATGGAATTTACGCCGCGCGTTGTCTTACAACATGGATAAGTGATTTCTAAGACAAAAAATCATGTTTCAAGCCAGACGCTGTCTCTACGCCCCACTATAACCTAAATAATAAATATTAAAAGTACATAAAAATCGAACTTACAACCACCGGTAAAATACGCTGTACTTAGCTGTAATAACCTCGTCAATAATTAATCATTTAATGATCACTAGAACATTTATCATATCTCTAGCACTACATGTTTAGTGGACTTAAACCTTAAGCCTTAAGCTTCTCGAAGCCTAACCCTTTCCCCTAAATCCTCGTACCCGGGAAAAAAAGACGGGTTCCCTCTAATATACATATTTTACAAATACTATAAATTAGCGTTATAGCTGAATGGATTTGACAAGAGATTATGGAGTGCGGGCCGAGCGCCGTGAGCTTGTTAACTTATTAAGGTATGGAAGTTCGTCTGTCTTATGGTTTTTGTACGTACTCTTCTAATATTCGGGCTTTTTATTTTTTAAATTATAATAAAAATATTGCCCCAAATATTGCATAAAAGTATTGCCATTTTTTTTAGCTTCACGCAATATCCCGCCAATATAGCAGGGTAGACAGAGGTACCTGAGAACCTACTGTTAAGACAGTCCGTTCCCCACTTTCTGTTGAATTGAGACATTGCGTGTTGAGTGGCGGAACTCAACGCCGCGCTTTTGGCAGTTAATTTATACGTTTTTACTTTTGCTATGAAAACATTAACCGAATTCTCGCTGAGCAAGATTCACTAAGCATCTTTCGTGTAGAAGAAACACTGTGAAATCCCTTCGTTCTTTATTTTCCTACTTATTTTCTCATTCATGGATTCGTGGATTTTTTGGTTCGTGGTTGAGTTTGTATGGCAGAACCTTAAAAAATATTAACAAATACATGAGATTACGTGTAACAAAAATCTTTTTTGCCTGAAGAATCACTCACAACAATACAATACTTGTAGCAAGCTGTTTAATACCCGATAGAAATCGTACTGTAAAAGTTCATACGCGGCTTCCTTATTTGAGAAAATCATTCAAATCATATCTTCTCCACTTTAAAGATGATGATGTAAAGATATCATTATGAAGGCGTCTAGATAGATAATTCATCTACTTTGCCGCCTTACTTGGTTGAACTTAATACGTAAAACTAAATGCCTTGATTTTACACTACACCAAAATAAATAATATATCTTTGCGAATAATTTCTATATTTTTATTCTATTAAAACCTAACCTTGACGCCTTTAACGCCTATCGTGGCGCAGAGACACAAGCGTGCGACTATAAACGCGACAGGTTGTGGGTTCGATCCCCACTCCAGGAAATGTAAAATTTAGTATTTTCATCTCTTGGGTTTCGTAACACGGCAAAGCGAGGCGTTGAGTTCCGCCACTCAGCACGCAATACCTCCATTCGGCGGAAAGTGGGGAACGGAAATGTTGAAAGAGAATGGAGTGTCTTTACACTGGGTTCTTTGGTTGCGTCTGCCTACCCCGCTATATGCGGGATACAGCGTGAAGTTAAAAAAAAAAAATTAAAACCTATGTTATCTAAAATCTTTTCAATATTAAACATATATTTGTTTAATAAATATCAATTTTGTAAATTCAAATTTCATGTAAAATTTTAAAATGTTCATACATTTAATTTAAAAAACTCTAAAACGATTTATGTTTCTAAAGCGCAATATTGCTATAATTTCGCCACGCAAATTGAGTAGTGGTGTTTTAAAAACTTGCATAGAATTTACGGAATGTAAAAAAAAGTGTATAAAAATATACATGATGGATGAGGCTTTTATACGCGGTCAACGTTTTACAAAAGCTTTTTACTTATTTTCTATGCATAGCCGCGTCCTTTCCAGTTTACCTTTTTAAAAGTATGAAGCTAAAGAAATATTGGTTCGTTTTAACCATAATTTATTTACTGTGGAAGTATTTTATTATTACTATATTCATGAGTAAATATAATCGCCTGTCGTGGCGCAGAGGCACAAGCAAAAACGACAGGTTGTGGGTTCGATTCCCACTCTAGGAAATGAAGTATTTTCATTTTCTGGGTTTGGTTACAAGGCAAAGCGCGGCGTAGAGTTCCGCCACTCAGCACGCAATGCCTCAATCTGGCGGAAAGTGGGGAACGGAATTGTTGAAAGAGAACGGAGTATCTTAACACTAGGTTCTCAGGTTCCCTCTGCCTACCCCGCTATATGCGGGATACAGCGTGAAGTTTAAAAAAAAAAGTAAATATAAAGCATTAAAAGTTACATTATTACGATTAACTCAAAAACTACTTGTCAGATCTTAAATAAAGTTCTTTAGAACCACATTAGAAGCACCAGTTATCATATAAAAAAGAATCATCAAAATTGAATACTGGATTAATTCCAGTAAAAAATATGCAGTAACAAACATAAAAAAATTATTGAATTGAGTTAAAAATGAACTACTGCTGTACTATTAGAAAATTAACTGAGTATCTTGGGCTTTGGTGTGATGGGTTTGGGACTTCAAATGGGGTCGTAAATCGCAGGAAGACTGCAATTGTCTTTTCTATTAAAATTTTATTGTTTGTATATTTCATTCCCGCTAGGTTATTTAACTACAAAATATTCAAAAATTCAAAATATTGAATTTCTAAAATATATTTACGAATACAAAATATACGCGATTCGCGATTAATCGAGTTAAAATAGTTTCATTTAAAATTCATCGAATAATTTTGGTAGAAATGCAAACAAAATCGTAATTCAGGGTATGTAATATAGAAGTAAGGGCCATTACATAATACATTCAGGTGTTTTACGTTTCACTCAATCTTGTCTAGACAAGATTTATGATCTCATATGGTAACTCATGGAGATAGCTTTTTTAACTCGTTCTAATGTAAGTATTTGAATGGAGACAGTTGTAAATTATTACTTAAGTTTGGCGTAAAGATGTTTTTACGGTTTTAGAATCAAAAAAAAATGAACAACAGTTTAAAAGAACATAACAAAATCCAATGATAAGTTCCATTTTCGGTATTTCTCTTAATAAAGTTTTGCAGAAGTCATTTTTTCAAGCCTAAGAGTTTAGAAAAAACCGTAAATGGTATTTTTTTTAACTTCACGCTGTATCCCACATATAGCAAGGTAGGCAGAGGGAACCTGAGAACCTAATGTTAAGACACTCCATTCTCTTTCAACAATTCCGTTCCCCACTTTCCGCCGAATTGAGGCATTGCGTGTTGGTGGCGGAACTCAACGCCGCGCTTTGCCTTATTACCAAACCCAGGAAATGAAAATACTAACATTTCCTGGAGTGGGAATCGAACCCACAACCTTCGCGTTTACAGTCGCACGCTTGTGTCTCTGCGCCACGACAGGCGTTTCCGCGATTTAACACGCAATATCCCGTAATTCGGGAGAAAGCGGAGAATGGGTCACTCCACTCTACATTTGCTTTCACCAAGTACTCTCTGACTATCACACAATTAAGAAACCCAAGAAAATGTAACAAAATTTATTATTTTAAAAGAATTTTTACTATAAAACTTGTCAAGTAAGTACATGAAGTAGACAATCGCGAACAATACTCGCTTTTACATACAGCAAGTGTTCCCGCTGCACTGCACGACTGTATTTATATCATGAGATATCATGAGAATTCTACATACATTGTAATTATGAATACACGTTTGTTTTTAGTAAGAGTTCTACTGAAATGAACTTATTTTATTTTAATTTAGCTCTTTTAAAGTCTAGACTGGTAACGTGTTGATAATGGAGTTTTTGAACCTTAGTTTAGAGCTTGAAAATGTTTGGATATTTAGTTATTTCATATTATAATAATATTTGAGGGGAACATTTTTAAACAAATTTTAGAAATAATATAGATTTTAATAAAAAAAGACACCTGTCGTGGCGCAGAAGCAGAAGCGTGCGACTGAAAACGCGACAGTTTGTGGGTGCGATTCCCACTCCAGGAAATGTAAAATTTAGTATTTTCATTTCTTGGGTTTGGTAACAAGGCAAAGCGCGGCGTTGAGTTCCGCCACTCAACACGCAATGCCTCAATTTGGCGGAAAGTGGGGAACGGAAATGTTGAAAGATAATGGAGTGTCTTAACACTAGATTCTCTGGTTTCCTCTGCCTACCCCGCTATATGCGGGATACAGCGTAAAGCTATGTATGTATGTATAAAATTTAGCTCAGTAAAAGTTTTAATTTAGGGAGAGAAAAAATCCCTGTAATATAATTAGATAAGGTACTTAGAAACGGTAACAGTGCATGAAAAACATTTAGTTCTGCCGCTTAATATAATTAAATGGGTACATGTAGTCGTACGGAATGTATCGTCTTGAGTCTTGAAAGGAATGTTACTGTTCGCACATTTGATAAGATATGATTTATTTAAAAGATTTTACAAATAAAATAATGTTCCCGATCAATTATAATATTAATTAAATTTCGTAAAAAATAAATACGTACATACATACATAGCTTCACGCTGTATCCCGCATATAGCAGGGTAGGCAGAGGAAACCTAGTGTTAAGACACTCCGTTCCCCACTTTCCGCCGAATTGAGACATTGCGTGCTGAGTGGTGGAACTCAACGCCGCGCTTTGCCTTGTTACCAAGCCCAGGAAATGAAAAATTCCATTTCCTGGAGTGGGAATCGAACCCACAACCTATCCAGCCGCACGCTTGTGCTTCTGCGACATGACAGGCGTTAAAATATAAATAAATAAATAAGACAAATTCTCATTTGATTTCTTTTTTGTAACTTCACGAGAGATACGTGTCAAAAACATTACGTGAAATAACGTAGAGAAAATTCGACACAAATTCGAAGCATCGCGTGTAGAATGACGGAACTCAACGCCGCGCTTTGTAGAGAGAGAGAGAGTTGCGCAGAGCGGGGGAATGAAAATATGTAATTCAAATATAATATTTCCCTCCACTAGAAATCGAATACACAACCACCATTTTACCATATATATACTCTAAAATTAGTTATTTAATAAGAAAAAGAGATAGTATTTTAAACATAACACAAGCAGTATGAGAATATCACCGCTTTGGTAGTTTGTAGTATGGAGCGTTTTTGCAAGGCCGGGCATTGTCTCAACCAGACCGGAGCACACGTGACACTGTCTATTCATATTGTTCAGTGGCTTACATACACCGAAATAAAACATTGAAATAAACATATGGTATCTTTAATAGCTTAGATTTTTTTTTATTAGTTGTAAATTATTTATATTCAACAATTCCGTTGCCAACTTTCCGCCGAATTTGAGGCATTGCGTGTTGAGTGGCGGAACTCAACGCCGCACTTTGCCTTGTTACCAAACCCAGAAAACGAGAATACTAAGCTTTACATTTCCTGGAGTGGGAATCGAAGCCACAACCTGTCGCGTTTAGAGTCGCACGCTTGTGCCTCTGCGCCACGACAGGCGAACAGGCAGGTGGAGAACGGAATTGTTGTAAGAGAACGGAGTGTCTTAATACGTTCTCAGGTTAGTAATAGGTTCTCAGGTTCCATCTGGCAAAAAAAAAAATATTTATTATAGGAGAATTATAATATGAAGCAAAGGTGAGTGGCTAGAGAGGTAGGGGGAGACCTCGGTTGACCTTCGAGAACACAGTAGCAATGATACTGGATGAAGGTCACACAAAAAGCATGAGGACCGCCCGGAGGGCATGCATGAAGAGGTTAACGACTGTGGACGAGGCGAAAGAGGTATGCAGGGACCGTAGCGTTTGGCGCTCCGTTCTTTCTGACGCTAGTCGCAAAGCGTGATGCTAAGTAAAGTGAATAAGTAATTAAGAAAGTGTAATTTATGTGTCTTTTTTCTATATTTTCACGTATAACAGGGTAGTCAAAGAGAGTAGTCTATTGTCTAAATACTCCATCCTCCACTTTATGCCAGAAATCGGGATATAACATGATAAGTGGCGGAATTCAACTCCGCGCTGTGCCGACTCTGAAGATTGGAAATGAATATAATTTTATTATAATCATTATTTCGTCATTCATATACTCTTCAAGTGAGAATCGAACCCACAACCAATTGCGTTAACAACCACACGATGTCTCAATAACTTTCACTTCATTTCCTCGCTCCAGTAACAAGGCATAGCGAGGCGTTGAGTTCCGCCATTCAGCACGCAATGCCTCAATTCGGGAGAAAGTAGGGAATGGAGTGTCTTAACACTAGGTTCTCAGGTTCCCTCTGTCTACCGTGCTATATGCGGGATACAGCGTGAAGCTAAAACAAAATATTTCAGATCAACATTTAAAATTGAACATTAAGAACTAATAAATTCATAAGATCGCCGTTTTAATCAATTTTACATTCCACTTAATTTGATAAGCTTACCTCTAAGAGGCTGAAATTAATGGTCCGGCTATACAAAGGCTATGCCTAATTACACCAACATCTTCAATATAATCGGCCGAAATCATTTTTAACCCAATTCAAAAAAGGAGGTACTGAATTCAATTGTATTTTTTTGTGTGTTATCATTATTTCATAACCTTTTTAGTAGGTGAACTTATTTTGATTATTTTTTTATACTAGTGTCTCGCTGACGCGTTAATAACGCGTTGCCTAGCAACGTAATGTCACTTTATATAACATACATGTTAGACCATGGTAGTGTGTGTAACATTTATTTTATTAATTTAATATATGTTTTATGCATTATTTTAAAAAGATATTTGTATTCTGCGCTCCTTCGGTATATAAACTATAAGTGTACCAAGTTTCATGCTCCTCCGTCCGCGTAATTTTCGTAAAAAGGGGTCCAAAGTTTTTGCTTCACGTATTTACGAGTATATATAGATAATAGCTATAGCTGCTTTTGATGTGATCCTAAATTTAGTTAAGATCTGACAAGTAGTTTTTGAGTTATTCGTAATAAATGTACTTTTTAGTGTATTTTATTCGAAGCCAGTTTTTTCTAATATTCTTTTTTTGTTAATAAAACAAATTCTCTTTCATCTTTGAAGTCAGTTTCTAAAACTAAAGGAAATGCGATGTTTTGCACCTCATTAGTGCTTTAAAAACATTTAAGAGTATTTAAGTACCTTCATACATTTTCAAATAGCAGGGTCAGAGAGCCTAGTGTCAAGATACTCCGTTCCACACTTTCTTCTTGAAATTGAGGCATTGCGTTTTGGGTAGCGGAAGACCAGATCGTGTATTTTCTTATTATATTGCCTCAATTCGGCGGAAAATAGGGAACGAAGTGTCTTACATACATACATAGCTTCACGCTGCAGGAAATGATTATAATTCTATTATAATCCCTTTTTTTAACTTCTCTCTGTATCCCGCATTTAGCAGGGTAGGCAGAGGGAACCTAGTGTAAAGACACTCCGTTCCCCACTTTCCGCCGAATTGACGCATTGCGTGCTGAGTGGCAGAACACAACGCCGCGCTTTGCCTTGTTACCAAACCCAGGAAATGAAAAATTCCATTTCCTAGAGTGGGAATCGAACCCACAACCTGTCGCGTTTACAGTTGCACGCTTCTGCCTCTGCGCCACAACAGGCATCACGGCAGACAGGCAGACGGAATGGCTTAACACTAGGCTCCTTCTGCCTACCCTGTTATATTTGCCTGCTGCTTATACCCTGTTAAATTATAATAGTAATATAATCATTTTCTCGAGTGGAAATAGAAACAACAACTAATCGCGTTTGCAATCAAACGTTCGCACTGCGGCACTATAACATATGTCTTGGTTCGCATAGTTATTGACACAAATACTATCACACTCACACACACATTATACTCATAGTATATTTTCCAGTTCAGGTAAGATAACGCGCGGCGTTGAGTTCCGCCATTCAATACGTATTGTTTAACGGAACTTAGACGGAAGGGAAGATGAGGTTTTACACTAGTTTCCTTCTATTATATGGTAAAATAGCTAGGACTCCAGTATACTTTTCATTATTCATTCGTCCCTCGTAGAGCACCATTTAGTCCACCCCATCGGCTGCCATGCAACCCCAAATTATAATTGAGCCTCCACCGCGTTTAACAGTAGGTACCACACACTTCGGATTGTATTCTTCACCCACTCGGCGCCTTACATAGACTACACCGGGAGTTCCAAACACCAGTTCCAAATGAAAAAAACAGGTTTCCATCAAAACGGTTGAATTTTCATTACAGAACCGAATTTTATTTGTATTTACTTTTAAATATAATGTATTTAATGTTAATAACCGTACTACCAAGTTAGATTCATCAGACCACAGTATATTCGACCAATCTTCCATGGTCCAAGCTTTATATTTTAGGGCCCATTACAACCGAGCTCATATGGTGCTCCGAGAACCCTGACTTCTTTCTCGCTCTGAAACCTTTTACTCCAGCTTTAAGAAGTCCTCTTCTCACGGTCTCTCTCTCTTCTTTTGTTTCTGATAGACTTGCAGCGAGGTCAATAACTGTTATTTTAGGGTCTTGTAAAGGCTGCCTAATCAACAATCGGTCATTACAATCGGTAGTGACCCCTTTTCGGTCTGTTTTTGGCCTGTATTCATCGAAGCCGGTATCTTCGAATCTATTTATTGCATATTGCACTACACAACGTAAACATTTTACTTCTTGGGCTATTTTTACTTGTTGCATTCCTTGTTCGTGTAAAATCATAATTTTTAAGCGCTGTTCTACATTAGGTTCAGATTTCTTAGGCACAATTCACGATACGAATGGTACTCTCTATGAATAAGATAGAAATATTCACGCTCAGCACATGTATTCGCTTCAAGCTTCAATACACTATAATCCAACATTTTGCAAAATAGCTAATTTTAAGAAACAATGTGTTATTGCACATCTGCATGCCATGATAAAAGATTTGTAAGTTATTTTAACGTAAACATACCCCAGAAACTAAACTATGAATATAAAAAACTTATGACTGAAGTTTGCTATTCAGGTATAAAAATATGGGTGCCTAATACTTTTGCTTGCAGCTGTATCATGGAAATTGAATCAAAAAAGTAAACCTTTTATAATAATATACAATTTAAAACAATCCTAATAAAATTATAATAGTTATTGCTTTTCTAAATGCAGTTAGGGACATATTAAAAATGTCAATATCCGTGGATACACTACACTTGTCGTTATACAGTGTGGAGAGCCTTCTAATTGATGAATTTGAATTGATGAATTTGAATTCTAATTGAAAAATCTTCTTAGTTAATGTTTATATTTTGTGATTAATAATTTAAAATTAACACGGCAGCCATTTTATTATTTCTGAACGTGAGCGGAAGGAGAATAAAAAAGGCGGGAAAAAGAGGACGGGCTTTTTATGATGAGAACGGTTGGTTGAATTTAGTAAGAAAAATTACGATATAAGGAAATTTAAGCACCATATTTGAGGTATTTATTATTTATTAACAAAAAGAGAATTAATTTTATTTCACCTTAACGCCTGTCGTGGCGCAGAGGCACAAGCGTGCGACTGTAACGCGATAGGTTGTGGGTTCGATTCCCACTCCAGGAAATGGAAATTTTCATTTCCTGGGTTTGCTAACAAGGCAAAACGCGGCGTTGAGTTCCGTCACTCAGCACACAATGCCTCAATTCGGCGGAAAGTGGGGAACGGAGTGTCTTAACATTAGGTTCCCTCTGTCTATCCTGCTATATGCGAGATACAGCGTGAAGCTATGTATGTATGTAAATTTTATTACAAAATGCTTTAAAAAACATGTCAGGCACACTCATGTAGTAGGGAAGCCAAATTTCGGTCCGATCAGCCGTTTACATATGGCTTAATACCCTTGTTACGATTGATACTACATACTACAACACAGTATCCAGTTCATTATTCATACAAAAACCACTGTGCTCATTAATCAAATCGCACCTGTCAGCTAATCCTTTTAAATCCACAGTAGTTGGACCCATATTTTGTTTATCTTATGTGTAGCTGTAATTTCTGTATTTTATTAAAAGGTGAATGCAAAAACTTTGTATGTCTTTTTTACAAAAATTTTGGTAAGGGAGGAATATATTTGTTACTGCCAAAGGTTTTACTGAATAATAACTCTTTTTTATATGATAACTATTGCTTCTGATGTGGTGATGGGAAATCTTACTAATTATAGGAATAGAGGGTAATACAGAGAGAGAAACAAATTATTAGACTACTTCAAGATACTCTGTATAGTGCAAGATAT
>JAKGSA010000142.1:44119-66918 GCA_033558755.1 Philaethria dido
TATATATATATATATATATATATATATATATTAACTTTACGCTGTATCCCGCATATAGCAGGGTAGGCGGAGGGAACCTGAGAACCTAGCGTTAAGACACTCCGTTCTCTTACAACAATTTTGTTCCCCACTTTCCGCCGAATCGAGGCATTGCGTGCTGAGTGGCGGAATGAGTTCCGCCACTCAGCAAACAACACACAACAATGCCTCACTTTGCCTTGTTACCAAACCCAGGAAATGAAAGACTAACATTCCCTGGAGTAGGAAACGAACCCACAACCTGTCGCGTTTACAGTCGTGCCTTGTGCCTCTGCGCCACGACAGGCGTTATACTGCAAGATATTTTTTTATGTTTTGATAGGCTTATGTTTGACCACATCAATCCTAACACACACGTTTGCCTGAAAAATATCAGCTTATTCTCATTTTAAAGACTCCCTGATTGTATCATTAAGATAAAATAATTTAAATTTAATAATATTCTACCTCAAAACCTTATGACGCAGTGGGACAGTGTTAGACTGCAAACATGACAGTAGTCGGTTTTACCCCGTTTGGGGGAACAATTATATTGAAATTGTTTATATTTCCCTACATTGATAAAAAAACGCGGCGTTGAGTTCCGCCATTAAACGAATTTGGGCAAAAAGTAAAGAGTCAAATTACTCCGTTAAGTTACAACTACAAAAAATCTCGACACCACCCATAACCAACCAAAGATATTTTACACAAAAAAAAGTTGCCCAAAGCTCAAAAGTTACATAAAAAGTTAACAAGATATTATTTCAGTTAGCACATTTTGTGGACGTGGTACTTCCGTAAATTACAGTCTGCGGCCGCCCCCGAGAGGCGGACTTTCAATTAGTGAGCTACTCCGCCAGAGGTTCCTGCCAACGACTGCCTCTATAATAATAAAGCCTGTTAAATATCCTAGAATAAAACTGCACTTTGGATGTCGAACAAAGGCAGGATGGGATGTAATATTTAAATATCGTTCTTTAATACGGCCTAGCTCTTTTTTTTTCTAGATTTTTTGTTAGGTGGGCGATAACCTGCTCCTTATTTCACTTATTTAATAATATTATGTTAATTTCTTACACGCCTATCGTGGCGCAGAGGCACAAGCGTGCGACTGTAAGCGCGACAGGTTGTGGGTTCGATTCCCACTCCAGGAAAATGGATCTTTTCTTTTCCTTCATTTGGTAACAAGCCAAAGCGCGACGTTGAGTTCCGGCACTCAGTACGCAATGCCTCAATTCGGCGGAAAGTGGGGAACGGAGTGTCTTAACACTAGGTTCCCTCTGCCTACCCTGCTATATGCGGGATACAGAGTGAAGTTAAAAAAAAGGGATTATAATAGAAATATAATCATTTCCTACAGCGTGAAGCTATGTATGTATGTATACTCGTATAGTTTTTAGATTTAGATGGATAAAGCGCGTTAATTTCCGCCATTTAACACTCAGTCTCGAATTCACATGAAAAACGGAGAACGGAATATCTTGACACTAGGTTCTTGATTCTGACCCTTGTATATGGGAAAACACGTAATGCTAAAAAAGATCTTTTATACATATATATTTTTATAACAAGGCGAAGCACGACGTTGAGTTCCGCCACTCAGCTCGCAATGCCTCAAATCGGCGGAAAGTGGGGAACGGATGTTAAAAGAGAACGGAGTGTTTTAATACTAGGTTCACAGGTTCCCTCTGCCTACCCTGCTACATACAGGATTCAGCGTGAAGCGAAAAAAAAGCAAGATGAATAATAGTTTTCCTTAACACAAAAAGTTGTTACACATATCTTTAACATTTTTTTTTTAATTAAGCTAAGTGATACGCCATAAAATTCTTCTTTCTAGGCCATAAAATGTAAGATTTCCATAAACAAGTTGATGGGAGACAACTTTATGGTCAATGCTAATGAAGTTAAAACGTTTTGTGTAAGATGCAACAAAGTTGTAGCAAAATATACAAACTGAGTACTATGTTTTCCAATTACTTACAAAAAAACCCTAATTTAAAATGTGTATAAAAACCGGGCAATGCTCGTTCTGGCTAGAAAAAGTGAGTCAGGCAACCATACACACGGAATATCTAAAGATTAACGAAGAACAGTATCACTTATCATTACCATATATCACTTATCATTACGAAGAACAGTGTCACTTATCATTATCATTAGTTAATGAAATAAATGGAATAGCCATCGTTGCACACTATGTCTGTGTTTAACTGAAAAGGCTGTGTGTGAAAGGTTGTGGTTCGATTCCCACTCGGTGAGATCATTATATCGAAATTATTTTCTCTCCCTCGCTCTGGTAATACATTGAGCGCGGCATTGAGTTCCGTCACTTAGCATGCAATATTTCTAATTTAAGCTGAAAGCGACGAGCCTAGTGTTTTGAAACTAGATTCACGGTCACTACCCTGTTATGCGGGATTTTGTTTGGTGGTAGGAGGTTCGTCCTCCGTCTGGCTCGCGACCACTATCATGTCAAAGACGAACCGCCAAATATCTTATGATGTGTTCCGGTTCGATGGCATGTAAGCCAGATTTTCCCCTTTCCCACCCATCCTTTCCCCAAAATGTGGTGGTTCCGATAGCGGACTACTACATTATCCTCCCTTTCCATCTGTATCCTCTAGGTTGGCAACGCATCTAGTACATCTCTTGTGTTGTAGATGTTCATGGGCGAAGGTAACCACTTACCATCAGGCGGTCCTTCTGCTCGTTTGCCATCCGGTATCCATAAAAAAAAAAAAAAAAAAAAAATACAACGTGAAGCTGCTTAATCAGAAAATACAAAAAATAACAAAGCTACAATTTTTATGACCAAGTTTGTTTTTACATATATTAAACATATTTTCCATATGTATCTCCTAAACTAATTTAATTTACGCATAAAGACACAATGCCTCAATTCGGCGGAAAGTGGTGAACGGAGTGTCTTAACACTAGGTTCCCTCTGCCTACCCTGCTATATGCGGGATACAGCGTGAAGCTATGTATGTATGTATGTATGTATAAGCACAATATGTGCATTCTACAAACAAAACACTAACATTCATATTTGAAAATAAGCAATTTAATACGAGAGGATTTTTGTCTTTTATTAAAATGATACAAAGGCACACCGCGTTTTGTTCTTAAAGCATTTTCACAGCTTGCTGCACAGCTATCGCTATCCGCCATTTTCAAAGTGATACCGTATTTCTGTTTTGTAATGAAATTTAATGACTTTATACCCACTGGCTATATGAAGTAATGGAAAAATTGGCCTAGAATGAAATACGTCTAAAATCAGCTTTTTGTTATCTTGTGGATACATCATGTGCAATATTCAAGCTTATTATTAAGCGTAGTGTCCGATTTCATTGGGACAAGCACGAAAACTTGCGACAAAGTATTTGTATCGTTATCGAAAGAATTTGTATGGGAATTGAAAAGCGCCCCTACCGTGCGTAAGAGGAACTAAAGTTTTCCCGTAGAAAACGCTTTCGATTACGATACGAATACTTTGTCGCGTGCTAGCCCTACTGACAGAAGGTGGAAAACGGAATGTTCGACACTCTCTCTGACTACTCTATTTATTAAAAAAAAACCACTAGCTGCTATTGTAAAGTTTCATCTAGATTCGTTCAGTAGCTATTGCGTGAAACAGTTACAAACGGTCATCCTCACTAATGGAGTGAGTGTGTGTTTGTACATATGTGTAACCTGATCTACGAAATAAATATAATATTCGCTATTGCACTTACTAGTAAGAACGAAGAAGAACGTACTCAGGTGGTTTGGGCACGTCAAAAGGATGAGTGATGAAAGAATGGTGAGAATATGAAGCAAAGGTAAGCGGCAACAGAGGTAGGGGGAGACCTCGGTTGACCTTCGAGAACACAGTATCAATGATACTGGAGGAAGGTCACGTAAAAAGCATGAGGACTCCCCCGGAGTGCATGCCTGAAGAGGTTAATGACTGTGGATGAGGCGAAAGAGGTATGCAGAGACCGTAGCATTTGGCGATCCGTTCTCACTGACTACCCCGCTAGGGATAAAGCGTGAAGTTAGGTAGGTAGGTATTGCACTTAAAAGACACAAAACAATAAAATAATAAAATTATACTTTGACAAAATGGGCTTATTTCTATAAGATCTCTTCCAGTTAACCTATGGAGGTGGATATATCACAAGTAGCAAATATATACGCATTCATAAAATCTTGGTATGTTAAGCTTCATCGATATTTATTTATTTATCAAATTGACTTCTGTTTCCATACGGAAAGTAATTTCGTAACATCCTGACTTCCGTATTCGTATTGAAATCTCCGGGTCTCGACGGGGGATTTTAGATCACTTAGAGACTAAATTATGTATGAAGAAATGCTTTGATATATGTAGTCTTTTTAGTGACATTCGATTTTTATTTATATTTTTCTAAAAAATGTGTCTTTTTTTCATATTTCTAAAATGTTATTCACAAACGTCATTTACTTTAAAAATCATCTAAATTATTCTAACCTAGTTGTTTTTGTTGTTATAAGTGTATAAGAATTTCTACGTAACTTGATAAAAAAGTATAACTTAATTGGCTAGAGCACTTGCACTGGTTCCAAGGGTCGCGGGTTCCAATCTTGTATGCCGTTTCAATTTTTATACTACAAATAAATATAATAGATATTTTATTAATTACAAAAGAAATTAGTTGTAATATTTTTAACATTTATAGTGTTTCCAAGTTTATAGGCTTTCTTTACCGACTCATTTTTTCTCACCAGTGTTGCTCAATTATAGTAAAATAATAAGTTATAGAACCATAAAATAAATCGTCATAGTACGCCTGTAGTGGCGCATAAGCACAAGCGTGCGACTGTAAACGCGACAGGTTGTGGGTTCGATTCCCACTCCAGAAAATGATTTTTTTCATTTCCTGGATTTGGTAACAAGGCAAAGCGCGGCGTTGAGTTCCACCACTCAGCATGCAATGCCTCAATTCTGCGGAAAATGAGTAACGGAGTCTTAACACTAGGTTCCTTCTGCCTGCCCTGCTATATGCGGGGTACAACGTGAAGCTATGTATGTATGTATATATATCGTCATATAGGAGAGATTAAAGCGACACTCAACACAAGTGAAACAGAGCTTAGAGAGATATTCTCTTTATACATAAAAGTATGAAACTGCAAAAAAAAGAACAATTCAACTCCATAAACCAAATGAACCGCGATTACCACAATATATAATTGTAAAATTATGCGGTTGTTCCGAACGAACCAATATTTGCGCCTAGAATCAGGTCATAGAAACCAGAGTGCAAAAACTGCATTTTCGCTGAGTCAATACCAATTAGTGTGATTCCAGTAAACACTGAAGTAAATAAAAAGTCCATTTTGTTTGACTTATTTTATTTGTTTTTTAACAGCTTAACGATTTATGCCTCATAGAAGGGTAGTCAAAGTGAATCTAGTGTCTCGACTCTCCGTTCGTTTTTCCGTCCGTATTCGATGTGCTTAAGGAATAGTTAAAGATTTGCTAATATCTTCGGCGTTGAGTTCGGCCACTCAACACGCAATGCCTCAATTTGGCGGAAAGTGAGGAACGGAGTGTCTTAACACTAGATTCCCTCTGCCTACCCTGCTATATGCGGGATACAGCGTGAAGCTATGTATCGTATCGTATCGTATGTATGTAAATATCTTAAATACCTTGCTCTTTTAAAGTATTTATGTTTTAAAAAGAAAATAATAAACAATAATTATTGTCTTATTTAAAAAAAAAATATGTCAAGAGACTCTGTTCTCTGCTTTCCATACGAATTCGAGACATTGCAAGTTAAGCAGAGAAATAATTTTATTTTTTAGCTTCAGGCTATAGTATCCCGCATACAGCAGGATAGGCAGAGGGAACCAGAGAACTTAGTGTTAAGACACTCCGTTCTCTTAAGACTTCTGATCCCCACTTTTCGCCCAATTGAAGCGTTGTGTGGTGAGTGGTGGAACTCAACGCCGCGCTTTACCTTATTACCAGAGCGAAGAATAGAAAATAATAAATATTATTTACATTTCCTGGAGTGGGAATCGAACCCACAACCTGTCGTATTTACAGTCAGACGTCCACTGTACCATAATGGCGTTTTGTTTCCCTTTTACCGTTAATTCACATATTATTCACATACATGGGTATTAAATTTACTAGGCGAGCTCTACAATTTTTTTTATCGGTCAAGTCCATTCATACCATTCATGTTATTGAATAAAGCTACTATGAAACTAAAAAGCATATAATAAATTCATATGAGAACTTCAAACTTTGGATTTTATAATATTGAGGAATGGATGGTTCTTTTATTTGGAATGATGGTTCAATTTTTTTTGGCTTATTTTTTAAATGAGGCCTTCGTAGCGCAGTGGAATGCCCGAATGAAAGCGCGGTGGTTGTGAATTTGACTCCTTGTTCTAGAGTCAAATTCACAAAGCAATTGAAACAAGTGGGGAACGGAAATGATGAAAGAGAATGGAGTGTCTTAACACTAGATTCTCTAGTTCCCTCTGCCTACCCTGCTATATGAGGGATACAGCGTGAAGTTAAAACACAACAAAGTTACAAAGCGCGGTGTTGAGTTCCGTCGCTCAATATACAATATTTCAATTTTTTACGGAAAGTCTCTCTACTTTACTTTAGCACTTTTTCTCTAACTATCCTGCTATTTTAGAAAATAAAAACATATATATTACATACATATACTCGTGTATTATATTATTTTATTTGGTTTTTTTCATTATTACATTATTTATTTATATTACTATCGATATTGTGTCAAATTTTATACACTTTACTACGGGAACACCTAAAAGTGGGAAACGGAATTGTTGTAAGAGAATGGAGTGTCTTAACACTAGGTTCTCAGGTTCCCTCTGCCTACCCCGCTATATGCGGGATAAAGTGTGAAGTTAAAAAAAAAAAATTAAGTGTCTGGATTTTCAACCGAATTTGAGACATTGCGTGTTGAGTGGAATTATTTTTCAATCAATGAAAACTATTTTTACCCTGCTATAGGTATGTCTACTATAAACATTACTAGTATAGATAGTGAGTTTTGAAATAAAAATTTTAACAAAAAAGAAAATCAACTTTAAATAAAACCCACTAAAACTAAAATTATTACAAATAACTCAAAAACTACTCGTCTTCGTTACATCTCAATTTAAATGGAACCACATTAGAAGCAGCTATCAAATAAAAAATTATCATCGAAATTAATTCACCCAATACAAAGTTATAAAAAAACACACATAAAAAAATATTTTTGAACTTATTTAAAAATTACTTAGCTCAGCAACTTTTTATTATCAATGTCATAAAAACATAATAAAACAATATATATATATATATATATATATATATTCAATGTATAATTTGGAAGCATTTCAAAAATAAATCACAGATTTCATTATCCACTTTCCATTTTGAAAGCTTTCGTGTTATTGGATTCCAAAGTTAACAGTATTACCTACTCTTTGTTATATTATATATAAACAATGCTAGCTGCCTGGAAGAGATGATTAGATTTTAAAAATCCTCTTAAAATTTACTTGTAGTCATACATACATACATAGCTTCACGCTCTATCCCGCATATAGCAGGGTAGGCAGAGGAAACCTAGTGTTAAGACACTCCGTTCCCCACTTTCCGCCGAATCGAGGCATTGCGTGCTGAGTGGGGGAACTCAACGCCGCGAACGAAATTGTATTCATGGTTGGTATATTCTCTCTCTGCAAGACAAAGTAGTGGATTCCGTAACTAGGTATACTAAACCTTGCTCTGGTTACCGGTAAAATCTGGTTATGCCACTTAAGCCATTCAGACGGAATGTGGGGAACGGAGTATTTTAACGCTAGGTTTTCAATGCCTATAATATAACTTTTTTTTAGCTTCACGCTGTATCCCGCATATAGCAGGGCAGGCAGAGAGAACCTAAGAACCTAGTGTTAAGACACCCATTTCTCTTTCCCCACTTTCCGCCGGATATAACTCCTAAGCCTAACTTGTTGAGCTCTAGTTCATCGACATTATTTCTACTAAATAAACGAAGAATAGTAAATGACATAGGTTATTTGTCACTATTTAAAAATTCAGGTAATCAATAAAAACATATAAAAAATGAACTACCTAGGCGTAACGGGCGTGTAATGCCCAACTATCAATAATAAAATAATTTCTATCGTAAAAAAACTATACTACTATAGTAAATACCTAACAATTTTTATTCATACGTAGAATAGTAATAATATATCATTCTGTTCTTCACAGTCAGTCAAACATCACAAGACGGGCCTCCAACAATCCCCTGTGTACTTCGCGTTACACGCTAGGCTTAGCGCGCTTTATACCCAGTCTCAGGTTAATGCCTTGATAGAATTTTATATAACTGCTTTAATATATTTCCTGAGACTTTAATGGCTCATTATTAAGTGTAGGCGTTTATTCCTTCCTTCCTGAATTGGGAAATTTTGTATAAGGACAAGCGGCGGCGGAGATCTTGGTTGATCTTTGAAAATATAGTACTAATGATATTGAAAGGTCATGTGAATATGGTCATGGGCCTGTATGAAGAAGTTGATGACTGTGGATGAAGCTAAGAAGCGAAGAAGACAGGGGCCGGTAGTGTTGGCGCTCTGTTTTCTGTGACTGCCCCCCTAGAGATAAAATGAGAAGCTCAAAAAACTATATAAAATAAAAAAAAAAAACATTATTTGATATTGTAATTGCCGAAATAATGTTTTTGGATTTTCAAATGTGTGTTATAACTAACTTAACTGTAACTGTTCTCTACATTTAGCAATTCAAATTGGTAAACCTTTGCATTTACTAGTTAAGTCTCAAAGAAACTAATAAAATGGTTTTTCGTATTTAGCTAAAATATAAAAATTAGCTAACACTTTTTCCCGCATATCCCCTGGTATGGACAAACATAACCAGTGATTCTCAACCTTTTTTTTTGTTGCGGTTTATACTATTTCAAAATTTGGCGGCACACAACTAAAAAGATTAAGGAGATTTAATAATATTAACATTATCATATATTTGCAAAATTTGGCGGCACACAAAAGTGCCGCGGCACAGTGGTTGAGAATCACTGGACTAGACACTCCGTTACCGCTTTTCTACCCGAATTCGAAACAATATCGATTCTAATTGGCGGATCTCAACGCCGCGATGGTCTCTAAAATTATAGCTAGTAATAATTTTACACTACAACAACATTATTCTCTTGTACCATACACTTTTTCTATGGCCTTGGGTAATATTGGTACCAAAAGAACCCTGTCGCACCCTCTCAATGACATAAGGGTTGCCCTGTTTTAATGGATATGTAGGCGGAATATGTAAAAGTATTTGCCATAAAGAGATTGCCCAAGTCCTTATATCATATGAGTATGTATTATACTTTTAGCGCAAAATTATTTAAATAAGATACACATATGTAAGCATTTTTTTCTTTATATTTTCACTTAACTCTTGCATTTTGGGAAAATAAACCTACTCATGATACTGAATGTAGAGTAGCGGAGACAAACATTTTTTTTTTTATTTAATCTTAAAATAATCTTTTTTTAGCTTCACGCTGTATCCCGCTTATAGCAGGGTAGGCAGAGGGAACCAGAGAACCTAGTGTTAAGACACTCCGTTCTCTTTTAAAATTTGCGTTCCCCACTTTCCGCCAAATTGAGGCATTGCGTGCTGAGTGAAACTCAACGCCGCGCTTTGCCTTGTTACCAGAGCGAAAAAATTAAAATACTAAATATTAATTAATATTTTCATTCTCTGGAGTGGGAATCGAACCCACGATCTGTCGCGTTTATAGTTGCACGCTATAACTATACTCTAATTGTACATATCTAAAACAGAAAACAATTCGCTAAAGCACCACTTAACCCATCTAAGTAAACATTTATCCATAAAAATATAAAGTTGAAGAAAATCCAAAAATAATAAAGAAAAAACATACGGACCAAGTTCCTGTAGTGTCAAAGGATATTAAAAAATAGAAAAAATGAATGTACGAAGTGCAAACATAGAAGCGAAACTACGAACGAAAATTTAGAAAAGAGTTTCTATTTCATATTTTATTATTCTATTTCATTTCTCTCTATTTTTTCTTTTTTTTAACTTCACGCTGTATCCCGCATATAGCAGGGTAGGCAGAGGGAACCTGAGAACCTAGTGTTAAGACACTCCGTTCTTACAACAATTCCGTTCCCCACTTTCCGCCAAATTAAGGCATTGCGTGTTGATTGGCGAAACTCAACGCCGCGCTTTACCTTGTTACCAAACCCAGGAAATGAAAATTCTAACATTTCCTGGAGTGGAAATCGAACCCACAACCTGTCGTGTTTACAGTCGCACGCTTGTACCTCTGCGCCACGACAGGCTTATTTTTTCTTTACGAGTAAAAGCAAACAGTACATAAATGTTATGCTACCTCACTCTTTCTTAAAGACGTAAGTATGCCTCTTTTTAGTGTCGCTTTTTCGTTACGTTCAAATCACAACGAATCTAAAAAAAAATCGCTTTAAAAATTATAGAATTTGAACTGATAACTATCACGTGGAGTTAATCTGCGCCATAACGATGTTAACATCACGTAAATATTATCTCTAATGTACTTAAAATATTGTTTTACTTTTTAAAATTAAATTATATTTTTCTATCCAACTGTTTGTACACTTCGTTTTTCCCCTTCCGAGAACATTATATTCAATAAATAATTATTAGGGGATAATTAAGGCTTGGCTCCATTCTCCATGGCTCGGCCTAAATTGAGTTACCTTTACACTAATTACGTTTATGTAAATACAAGGAAACATTCAATATCTTAGTTACAGAGTATCCAGATGCTGTGGCCTATTAAAAATTATGTTTTTTTTTATTTCTTTTATAGTGAATGAATAAGAGTTAATAATTGTGGGTTAGGGCTTATTTATCAAATCCGGTGGAAAGGGGAGAGGAGAGTGTTATGACACTAGGATCTCTCTGATTAGCTTATTATACGGGATAAAGCTTGAAGCTAGTTTGGATATGTACACGGTAGAAGTAAAAGCGAGAGGTATAATAGCAAAAAGTCTTTATAATATAAAAAGATATTGTGATAACGCCTGTCGTGGCGCAGAGGCACAAGCGTGCCACTGTAAACGACAGGTTGTGGGTTCGATTCCCACTCAAGGAAATGTAAAATTTAGTATTTTCATTTCTTGGGCTTGGTAACAAGGTAAAGCGCGGCGTTGAGTTCCGCCACTAGACACGCAATGCCGCAATTCGGCGGAAAGTGGGGAACGGCATTGTTGAAAGAGAATGAAATGTCTTAACACTATGTTCTCTGGTTCCCTCTGCCTACCCTGCTATATGCGGGTTACAGCGTGAAGTTAAAAAAAAACAAAAAAAAGATATTGTCTGTTTAGAACTATCATAAGTCAATTTCTAGCACATATTTCGAAGACAGTATATGTAGATTCTTTTTTAGTTGGTTAGTTAAAAAGAGAAGCTCGGACGGTGAAGGTATTTATATTTATGCATATTTAAGGGCCCCTTAAGCCTATCATTCTAAATCCAGGGCCCAGGAGACCTTTTAAAATGTATTTAGCATTTAAAAGAGATCCCTTAGACCCACACACGGTGGCAAGTCCCGGGCACTGTTTTATATTCCTGTTACTAAATTTAATGCGTCAGACCTGAGAAGAGCCGGCGCAAGAAACTCAGCGGGATTTTTTTTTATTCGTCAATATAATAAAATATATTAGGGGAAAAATATACTTCCCAAAACTAAGCAGAAAATATATATTATTGAAAGAAATTAATTTATTACTTAACTACTGATTATGTCATATTAATATATTTTATTGCTATATGTATATGTATATTTTTTTTAACTTTACGCTGTATCCCGCATATAGCATGGTAGGCAGAGGGAACCCAAGAACCTAGTGTTAGGACACTCCGCTCTATATATTTGTATTTAAATTTTATATTTTTCGCTGCTACGCCGTGTGATTTTTTTTTGTATTATGTGTGTTGTTCCATAAATACAAAAATAATAATATACCTACAAGGAAAAACTGCATTCTCAATATTCTTGCAAAAAACACGAAAATTCTTACAATATTTAAAATCTAGTAAAATACAAAATAACTAACTTCTAAAAATATCTATATAAATACGTGAAGCAAAAACTTTGGATCCCTTTTTACGAAAATTACGCGGACGGAGGAGAATGAAACTTGGCACACTTATAGTTTATATAGAGAAGAAGTGCAGAATGCTAACATTTTTTTAAAATAATGCGTAAAAAATATATTAAATCAATAAAATAAATGTTGCACACACCATGGTTTGACATGCATGTTTATATAAAGTGACATATACATTGGTAAAATCAACGCGTTGTTAACGCGTCAACGGGGACACTAGTATTATAAAAGACACCATCATTCCATAATTAGGGAGTGATCTATCACTATTTCCAAAAACACAATTCACGATACACTAAAAACGTTTTGCTAAAAAGATTCGTAGTTAAAAATGCAACGTCAGCGTGCCTCATTACTGTAGACGCAGACTGTAACTAGAAAAAGCTTATTACTGGGCTGTAAATATAGTTTAAATTTTCTCTCTAACATATATGGTTTAACATATATGTTTAACGCCTCGTGGCGTCGTGTTGGCGCAGAGGCACAAGCGTGCGACTGTAACACGACAGGTTGTGGGTTTGATTCCCACTCCAGGAAATGTAACAAGGCAAAGCGCGGCGTTGAGTTCCGACACTCAACACGCAATGCCTCAATTAGACGGAAAGTGGGGAACGGAATTGTTTTAAGAGAACGGAGTGTCTTAACACTAGGTACTCAGGTTTCCTCTGCCTACCCTGCTATATGCGGGATACAGCGTGACGTTAAAAAAAATGTTTTACTTGAATTTTTGTTTATCCATACTAAATCTTGTAATATTACCGATTTCTAAAGGCATTTTTTTAGTGAGTAAGTGAATAAGTTTTAATGATTCTTTTTTATATGATAGCTAGTTCTTTTAAAGTCGTTCCATTTAACTTTAGTTAAGAATAGTTTTTGAGTTATTTGTAATAATTTCCATTATTAAATAATCTTTATCTATATATAGAATTATTTTAAAGTAAATTGTGTTTCTGAGAGAACCCAGTGTAACTGCTGACCTCTGCTAAATTCCGAGACAGTACATGTTGAATGGCGAAACTAAACACCGTGCTTTACCGTGCTTTTGCTTTTTGTTTTTTTTTCTCAGTGGGAAAATGATAATAATTTAAACATAATCATTCCCCTACTGGAACTTGAATCCACATTTACAGTCTAACACTATCAACTACACCACCATACTCTTAAAGAAAACTAAAAATATATATTTTTTTTTTTTTTTTTTTATAGATAACGGACGGCAAACGAGCAGAAGGACCACCTGATGGTAAGTGGTTACCTTCGCCCATAGACATCTACAACACCAGAGATGTTGAAGATGCGTTGCCAACCTAGAGGATACTGATGGAAGGGGGGACAATGTAGTAGTCCACTATCAAAACCACCACACTTTGGGGAAAGGATGGGTGGGAAAGGGGAAAATCTGGCTTACATGCCATCGAACCGGAACACATCATTAGATATTTGGCGGTTCGTCTTTGACATGATAGTGGTCGCGAGCCAGTCGGAGGACGAACCTCCTACCACCTAACTAAAAATATATATTTAGGAATTATATTGTAAAAAGTAGAACAAAACGCACGTATTAAAACAAACCGAATGAGTCTTTCACATGCAACGTGTCATCAAAATTCAAATTCACTGCATACTCTAGAGAAAAGGAACGTATTTCTTAGTTTAGTAATATTATACGAGTTATATATGAAAATTTTCGGTCACACAAATCTAAGCAAAGGCAAAGCGCGGCGTTGAGTTCCGCCACTTAACACGCAATGCCTCAATTCGGTGAAAAGTGGGGAACGGAAATGTGTCTTAACACTAGGTTCTCAGGTTCCCTCTGTCTACCCTGCTATATGCGGGATACAGCGTGAAGCTAAAAAAATATATGTATAATATATGTATAATTTCATAAGTCTCCGCTCACATAATTTTCGCAAAAAGGAATCCTAAGTTTTCTTTCACATATTTATATATATATATATATATAATATATTAGATAACAATATTCCATATATTTAAGGCCTCGTATCAAGGTCTTATACACTGTCTATCTATCTCTAATTGAATCTAGACTTTAAGCCAGTTATTTATTACACAAAAACATAATTTATGTGGCAGCCCCATTATACCTCGTCCGTAAATCAGTCTTATTTTGTGGTTCTGTTCTTCATTACATTTATCTATCTTCTGGGAGATATAATTTTTTTTAACATGACATCCCTAGTGGCTTGAAAAGAGCAAAAAAAATTGCTATGATTTTTAAGTAAATTTGCTTTTTGGATAATCTTAATATTATAAATGTAAAAATGCTTGTTATCCTTTCATTAAAAAGCTACTGAACGAATTTAAATGTAACTTTAAAGTCCATATACGTACATATATATAGCTTCACGATGTATCCTGCATATAGCAGGGTAGACAGAGGGAACCTAGTTTTAAGACACTCTGTTCCTCAATTTCCGTCGAATTGAGGCATTGCGTGTTAAGTGGCGGAACTCAACGCCGCGCTTTGTCTTGTTACCAAACCCAGGAAATGAAAAATTCCATTTTCTGGAGTGGGAATCGAACCCACAACCTGTCGCGTTTACAGTTGCACGTATTAAAATAACACATGGACTATAAGATTTTATGTAATGTGGCCATAATAACAATAAGTATTACTAATTCATAAATAACGAATGGACAAACATTGAATAGAACAGAAATATTTTGATAATTTCTCTAGAGAATAGAGTGAAATTCTAGTTTATTATAAATACATAATGTATGAGTGAAAACAAATTACAAGATAAAAAAAATATACATATATATTGTATAGAATATTTTTTTAAGCTTCAAGCTTTTTTTCATAGCAAGGTAAGTAGAGAGAACATAGTGTCAAGACACTCCGTTTTCGACTTTCTATCCAAACGTCAGACGTTATGTGTTGAGTGGCGGAACTCAACGCCGCGCTTTGCCTAACCATAGCGAGCAAATGAAAATACATACGAGTACATACATACATAGCTTCACGCTGTATCACGCATATAGCAGGGTAGGCAGAGGGAACCTAGTGTTAAGACACTCCGTTCCCCACTTTCCGCCGAATTGAGGCATTGCTGAGTAGCGAAACTCAACGCCGCTTTGCCTTGTTACCAAACCTAGGAAATGAAAAATTCCATTTCCTGGAGTGGGAATCGAACCCACAATCTGTTGCTTTCACAGTCGCACGCTTGTGCCTCTGCGCTACGACAGGCGTTAGCAAATGAAAATAATTTAAATATAATAATTTTCCCGAGTGGGAATCGAACCCACGGTCAATCGCGTTTATTTCCATTGTATGTCCAAAACTTGAACCGCTTTAATTGGAGCAAAGATATGGTAAGCCTATGCACATAGTAATCTAATACACATAAACCGCTGTACTTGATGAACCATATCTAATATTAATTGTAATTTGGTAATCATTAATATGAACTTTCGCTAAGCTGATAATACAAATATTAATTCGGTGCCAGGCGTGAATAAGTGGATTAATTAAACATGGATACTTCTCAGAGGAGACATTTTTAAGTTCTAATCTTATCTTTTAATTCTGTTCTTGTGTTACATAAATATTTTTTTACTTGTAATTGGTTTTTTTCTTTTCTTCACGCTGTATCCCGCATATGGCAGGGTCGGCAGAGGGAACCAGAGAACCTAGTGCTAAGACACTCCATTCTCTTTCAACATTTTCGTTCCTCGCTTTCCGTCAAATTGAGTCCTTTTTTACTTGTAATTGGTTAATCGGCTTTTTTTATTTAGTAATAATCACCCTATAAATAAAGCAATCCTAGTGCCATTACAATTTAAAGAACTATAATTATGTGTAAGTCAACTTATATATGCATGCTTGGTACTTAATTATATAGATTTTACGCGCCTCGCAAATTTTACGGGATAGACAAAGAACCTTACAATAAGCCACACTTTTTCATTTTCTTAAGGACGTTCCCAGCTACGTGGCGTACAACACCGCGCAATATTTAAAATCATTTAGAAAATATTTTAACATGCTTTTATTAACTTCAACTATGAGTAGGAAAGTGGGGAAAGGAATTGTTGAAAATGAACGGAGTGTCAACACTAGGTTCTCAAGTTCCCTCTGCCTACCCTGCTATATGCGGGATACAGCGTGAAGTCAAAAAAAAAAGTGAGTGTTCTGAGTGTTAAAAAATCTTTCAACGCTTTTTCTACCCACATTTCACTTTCTGATTTGCTTCAAAATTTACGACCGTGTCCGAATTCAATTGTTATACCATATTTTCATGACATGAACCTGATTTTCTCGTTTTTAATACGTATTTTTTGTTGAAATTAGATTTCCACTACCTAAAACTAATCTTATAACACTCATAGAGTTCAGCATCCCTGTGTGTTCCCAAGAAGAGGCTACTTTTTGTAACTAATTTCCCTCATAATTATTTTTTTCAGCTGCACACTGTATCCCGCATATGGCAGGGTAGGCAGAGAGAACCTGAGAACCTAGTGTTAAGACACTCCGTTCCCCACTTACATACAAATTAAAATATAATTAACGTACAAACATACTTAGTCGCTCTCCCTTAAAAGGAAGGGAGGCGTACATACCCCTTACTAAAACTACATCAATCATATTCGGTGTCACGTCACCATATACATTAGTGCGAAATTTCACTTGTATTTACTGTTATACACTGTTTTTTATACCATTTTCCTCATAATTGACGCCTTCATGGTGAAGTGACTCACAAACATGATAGTTCTAGGTTCGATCTCTAATTAGGGGAATGAATATATGTATATAAATATTATTTGCCCGCTCTGTTATTAGTTCCACCTTACAAAAATTGTCCATGAATTCGGACGAAAATCTCTACGTTTCGCTCTACCTTCCTTGCTATGTGAGAGAATGCCTTAGGTTTTTGTTATAATTTATAGACTTTATTCAAATTAAAAAGCATATCGTGATTTGCAACACCGAAATTTCGTATCATATATATAATTTCCATACAATATAATGATTAGCAGTAGAACTATCCATCGTTCTCTTTTTATTACATACATACAAACATAGCTTCACGCTGTAACCCGCATATAGCAGGGTAGGCAGAGGGAACCAGAGAGCCTAGTGTTAAGACACTCTGTTCTCTTAAGATATTCGTTCCCCACTTTCCGCCAAATTGAGGCATTGCGTACTTAGTGGCGGAACTCAACGCCGCGCTTTGCCTTGTTACCAGAACGAGGAAATGAAATACTGAATATTATTTAATATTTTCAATTCCTGAAGAGGAAATCAAACCCACAACCTGTCGCGTTTACAGTCGCAC
Organism: Philaethria dido; assembly: GCA_033558755.1. Lineage (NCBI taxonomy): Eukaryota > Metazoa > Arthropoda > Insecta > Lepidoptera > Nymphalidae > Philaethria > Philaethria dido. The sequence continues at coordinate 61,666 of JAKGSA010000142.1, forward strand.
GCTTGTGCCTCTACGCCACGAGAGGCCTCTAGCAAACTAATAAATCGAAAATAACCAAAATTTCCACCTGATTTCGCACATAAATTACACCTCGTATCACTAACATAGTGAACCGTATAAAATCGTCATCTATCAACAATATTGTCAATCGTATGTAGAGATTATTACGTCGGAACTACGAGCGTACAGCTCAACTGGTACTAATGGCTCAAGGGTGACAGATGTTCAGCCCACACGATACTAAGACTGGCTATAAATCTTTCTAGAACGTTCCGTTGTGGTTTTCCAAATGTACTTGTGTACTGACAAAACTGACTTTATTGTTTTTTTAATCGATTTAAAAAAGACGTTATCATTTCGTATTTTTTGTGTTATTAACGTACCTATAACTTTTTATTGGGTGGACCGATTTTGATGATTCTTTTTTTATATGATAGGTAATGTTTCTAATGTGGCCCCATTTAAATTTAGTTAAGATCTGACAAGTGGTTTTTAAGTTATTCGTAATAAATCTAGTTTTTAGTCGGATTTCTATTCTTGTTAAAATCTTAATCATTTATCGTCTAAAGACTTGCTTAGATAAAAAATATTCTGATGTTCCTATACACATACCCATGTGTATGTGTATAAAACAAAATGTAGCCAGCTTTTCCAGATAATTGAAAAGTAACTTAGCATTTTAAAGGAAATGTAAATTTTTGCATATATTTACGAAAGAGGTGAGCTTCGAGGCAATAGAGCTTCTTAGCAACATCAACATATTGAGAAAACTGAAAGGAACAAAGAGTTTTCAGTTACTTAGGTATATTTATTTTCTTTTTATTTTGTTTTTAAGCTTCTAGCTTTTTACATAGCAAAGTAGTCAGGGAACTAGGTTCTAGTTCTTTCTCTCAAGATACCAGTGCATTGCGAATTAAGTGGCGGAACTCAACCGCGTTTTGTTCTAATAAAATTTTAACAATAATTCTTTTTTTTTACTGATCAAAAAGGCAAACGAACAGAGGGACCTCCTGATGGTAAGTACCTTCGCTCATAGACATTTACTATACCAGAGGAATTGTAATATTGCCAGCTTAGAAGGTAGATGGAAGAGTAGAAGACAATGTAGTGGACACAGCAGTCCGCCATAGGCACCACCACATTCTAGGAAAAGGATGTAGGGATAAGGAAAATCTGGCTTGCTCAAGTCAGTCATATACTGTCCATTGCGTCACGATAGCCGTTCCTTTCATATGAAATGTGTTATTTAGTTACTTATTGTGCTAATAAAAGTATGTAGATAATATAATTAAGCTTTATTATACGCACATAGCAGGATAGGCACAGGGAACTGGAGAACTGAGTGTTAAGACACTCCATTCTTTTGAGATTTTCCGATCTCTGAATTATACACTAGTTATACATATCCATATATCTTATACTTATATTTTTACATCATAAAAGGCATTTCCTAAATAAAAAACATTATAAAAGTGAGCATTCATCAAATTCATTCAAAAATTCAGTTCGGGAGTTTGAAGTAAGCGTTTGTTTAATTTTGCTGTACCTGTTATTTTCGTTACTTTTCCACTAACCGGTACTTCGCGCTGCTACAAAAACAATAGAAATGCGATAAACTTTCCGTCGGCAGGTTTTTTTGGCAGTACACAAAGAGATAGATGAATTTTGGTATAAAATGCCGTCGCGGCTTTAGCTACCGAGTACCGACCGCTACAAGCCGTGAAACATGTTTGAAAAATTCTTTTTTGTTACTCCCCGTCATTTTTTTTGTGGGCACTGGCATTGTAGAGATGGAATTGTTGTAAAATATTTTTTACTATTATGTGATAGGTTTTGGAAGCTTTTCTTTATATTTTTGTCGTGTTATAGGTGTTAAGAACACTTTATGGTGTGTCTTATTTTGCCAAGTTTTTGTACTTATTTTAAATGAAAAAATAAATTTAAGGTGAAATAATTGCATTTATTGTGATATCTGAATACATTATAGAATCTCGGACTCTCGTCAATCATTCATAGTCACTGGTTAATTCTTTAAGTTAAGTCAAAAGTCAATCATTCGTAGTTAGTTTCATTGAAAATGTGTAAAAATCGCAGGAATCAAAAATTTTAGATAACTTCTTTATATAAGGCAATATTTAATCAAATTTTGAACATTTAAAATAAAGACTTATACATACTATCTTAAAATTCAGACAAAAATAAATTTCACAATTGCATTAACGATACTGTCAGGGGTAGTAATTGAGAATTTAGTGACTTGTATAAAAAATTATTGATTTGATCCCGATGTTGAGTTCCGCCATTTTGTCATTCAATTTCTCAACGAAAGCGGTGAACGGAGTGTCTTAACACTAACTTATCTGTGACTACCCTACAATATGGGATAAAGAGTGAATCTACTGTATAAAAATTGAAACGTATTTCCCCCTTCACGGTGTACCAATCTTGACTCGTTCTGAAACACCTCAATCGAATATCGATCAAAGCTCCCTGAACGCAACTAAATTTAAGTTTAAATGGAGTTTGCTGAGTTCACTCAAAATTATTCCATCTTTATTAGAAAGTTTTTAGCTTCGTGGATGGGATCTACCTACACATGATATTGACACAATTTGAAGCTTATAGAAAACATGGTAAAACCCGTAACTTCGCTTGCACAATAAAATTAAAGTCCCGTTTTTCGTAGAAATTTCGGGAAAAAGAAGCTCTACATGCTAAATTTTAACTTACTACGGCCAGTAGTTTTGGCTGTATGGTAACTGTTAGTTTTCATTTTGACTTCCCGTTCATATATATTTTTTTATGTGTAGTCGATAGATTTAGTAGGTAGAATTTAGTGTTACGACACTCTGTTTTCCACTTAGACACATATTGCATGTCTATTCATATTTCATATAAGATAATTGTACTGTAAATGCGACAGGTTGTGGGTTCGATTTCCACTCCAGGAGATGTAATATTTTCATTTCCTTTGAATAATATAATTTTCTAAAAGGTAATAAACTAAGGTTCTTCTTCGAATAGATTCCTGAATATATAAAGCGATACCTAATTCTAGAGTTCCTTATATGGAACCAAATTTGAAAACATATTGACTATGTATATATTTTTACTGAAAAACCTGAACTTTCTTGCTGAACGTTAGATTTTCAGACGAAGATATAAACGATTGTCTAAGTAGAATCGTAAAGCCTACATCATAATCATAAGCAATAATGGGCAGTAAAAAAGTACTAAAGGACGAAGAATATAAAAAGATAAGGTTTCATAGTTTAAAACAGTTTTTATGTTTGAAATAACGTAAAGAAGTTACAACGAAGCAAACACAACGTTGATTAATCATTTAAAATCAAAAAAAATCATTTTTGATTTTGATTAAACATTAAATACGTTAACAAAATGGTTTCCAGCAGAATAACGATGTTGATGAAATATCTTTGTTAATGATCAGAGGGTAAGGGAGTTATAATTACAAATCTTATTTCAAGGCCGCATCCTAAATTTTAGAGGTGTGTCCCGGTTTTTATTAAATTCATTTTTAATTACTTTTCATGTTAGGTACCTAAAGTTTAATGTTTTCAGCAGTACTAATTACCTGTAAATTATATTTCATGAGTTTAAACATAGAAAATGAGTATTTTTTGTTCTAATTCACATTACTACAATGCAAATAAAAATGGTAGCATAAAAATGGGCGTCATATAATAAAAAAATCGATCATTCGCATAAATTTCTTAGGCACGCCATCCCTAAGTTACCTGACCGTAGATCACCAAATCTTACCAGGACCTATCATATTACACACAATACAATCAAAATCGATTGATAAACAAACGCGGGGGCGGGGACGCCTGTTGCGCGGCAACTCACCGGTTATCATGGCGAGCAGCGCCAGGGCCGCCAGCATGGCCATGGCGGCGACGCGCGGGCATACCACACCCGCGCCCGCTGCGCTAGCACGCCGGCGCGCTCATGCGGCCTGCTGACACTAACGCGGCCGGCCCGAGCGGCGCTCGGCGCGGGACTGGCCTCGCCTCGTCACCCTCCCCCCGACAACCCCTTACAAGCCCCGACACCCCCCCGGCCCGCACCTCACCGCCCGCGCCCCGCCTGCGCCTTCAGGTGCGCGTCGCCGCCCTGCCCCTTGAAAAATCCTCAGGCCATTGTGTGGAGGGCAAATGAGGATGTACTAGGTGTTAAGTGGGCCAGCGAGGACAAGGTCGCTGCATCCGAGCTCAGCCCCTCCAAGATCCTTTGGGTTTACACGTTAATAAATGTTTGCACGATTTAATGGTATACAGACAAGGTACATGCAAGCGGTTACCCTGTATCTTGTAGGATGCGCCCTACATAGCTTGTTTCAGTTGGGCTCAATTATCCTTCGAAATTGAAAGCATTATGAACCTATTTCTTGGTAGAAGCTTGTTATTATATTTTCAAAATACCTATTTTCCATGATATTGTTGAACAAGATTAAAAAACAAATGAAGACATATAAAATGTTAATTGGGGTAAAGTGAAGCGCGCCGCAATCAAAAGCCCTGTAATCCCATGCGCCCTCCGTTTTACGAGTAGTGTTAATTTTACCTTTCGGTGGACAAGCAAAATTGAGTTAAGTCCTAATGTTGAAAAAACCTTAGCGATTACTGCTGTGGGTGTCGAGGGACCTTTGCAACAATAAGAAAGATAAATGACGGTTGCCTTTTGGTCCCCCTATACTCCACAAAAACGGATATAATATTTGTGAGGTAGTCAAAATAAAAATATATTTACATATATAAAAACGCTTCAGTTACTGAGAGATTAACAGAGAACGTACGGGCGATACTACAGAAATTGGTGTCTTGCAAAGTGTTAGGAAAAATTAGGAGGATTTTACCAAATTTTTACGAAAATCCGAAAAAACGGGACATTACTTTTATAATCCACATAAACGAAGTCATAGGACAGAGCTAGTATTCTGTATAAATATCAAACATACATTCTTTTATTATATGACATAGAAAAGAATTGTAAAAATAAATTAAATCTAATATGGACTCTATTAATCAATATCAGGAAAGATTCTACTAAATCTGAAAATCTTTAAGTATGGAGGGATGTTTGATATTCTTTTACGCAAAAACTACTGAACCGATTTAAATAAAACTTTATTGTAATTACACATTAAAATAAAAAAATAACACATAGGCAACAATTTATAAAGAATCTATATATATATATATATATATATATATATATATTTATATATAT
>JAKGSA010000142.1:67019-139220 GCA_033558755.1 Philaethria dido
TATATATATATATATATATATATATATAAATACGTGAAGCAAAAACTCCTTTTTATGAAAGTTACGCCGACGGAGGAACATGAAATTTGGCACAAATTATGCATAAAAGTATATTAAATTAATAAAATAAATGTTACACGCACTACCATAGTTTGACATCCATGTTTATATAAAGTGACATATACATTGATAAAGACAACGCGTTATTAACGCGTCAACGGGGACAATAGTTTATATTATTTGACCACAATATAACGATAAGTATCTATTTCATATAGTCACTGTCAGTTCTTCAAAATAGCTAGTATAAAAGATATACCTGAAGCAGACAAGGAATGGCAATTGACCCCAAATATGTATTTTCAAAATACCTTACGCTATGATCTCGCTAAGTAATAGAATTTTCATGGATACAATTTCAGTGGCTGATCGACAGTTTACCGTAGCATTCCTTAAATATTTCTGATATTATCTTCTGATGCCAATCTATCTGTTTAATCCTGCTACGTTTTACAATTTTGTTTAGAAATGCTTTATATTTGTTACTGTAAGAAAAACTGTATATAGTACAAAAATAAGAATTAATTAATTTTAATATTACATATCATTTAATATTTTTTGTGTGATATATACATACATACGCTGTATCCCGCATATACCAGGGTAGGCACAGGGAACCTAGTGCTAAGACACTCCGTTCCCCACTTTCCGTCGAATTGAGGCATTGGACACTGAGTGGCGGAGCTCAACGCCGCGCTTTGCCTTATTACCAAACAGAAAATGAAAAAATCGTTTTCCTGGAGTGGGAATCCAACCCACAACCTGTCGCGTTTACAGTCGCACGCTTGTGCGTCTGAGCCACGGCAGGCGTTATCGTGTGATAAGTATTATAGTAAATAATATATGATAAATTTTAATACAGAGCGCGGCGTTAGATTCCGCCACCCAGCCACTGCATGCAATTACTATTAGATATATGGATATAAGTGAACGGTGTATTTTAATATTAAGTTCTCTCGGACAGGACCTGTGAAAAGTATAATTAGAAAAAAAATATGATGATTATGGCGATCAGGCAATTAAATAATATGCGTTTTGTGTACTACTTTTAAGACCATCGTGGTACACTAACACCGAATCTGGCTGTGAACGATAGTTGTCAGTTCATCAAAGTGCGATGTTAAGTTCCATCACTTAACTCTAAATGTCTTGATTTCCGAAAGAGAGTGGAGAGTGTCTCCACAAAATAAACTCAGACTTAAACCAATATTTCCATTAAGATCTTTCAACTCAGTTAAGCAGTATAAGAAATCTAACCAAGTTGCTCCCATGAGTAACATAAAATCAAAATATATGGAGCTCCGATACTAAATGTACCTGAAGGGAAAACAAGGTCACTGCAGCGGCCTATAATCTTTACGGTCCCTTCGTGGCTTACGGGTCATACTATTAATCAATGTCCACCGGCCACCCGCGGTATTCATCATGCTATGGTATCATTTATATATTTTGTTTGTAAAATCTTATAAAATATAGGCGTGAATATGTTGATAAATTAAACATAAAAAAGAAACAGTTCATAGGCACAAGGTACGACTGTAATCGCGACAGGTTGTGGGTTCGATAATGTTTAATATTTTCATTTCCTCACTCTGGTAACAAGGCGCGTTGAGTTCCGCTACTCAGCACGCAAAGTTGGGAACGGAAATCTTAAAAGAACGAAGTGCCTTAACTCTATGCTTTCAGGATCCCTCTGCCTACCCTTCTATGTGCGGGATACAGCGTGAGGTAAAACAATTCAGGGTAAACGTTTTTATGTCTAAGTTTTATGTGTATGTCTTCTTGAAGTGTTTGCTCGTAAGTAGGGAAGATCTAAGTTCACCTTTATCCGTCCAAATTGAAGATAGAGCATATTAGGTGGCAGAACACAGCCTTCCGCTTTCGCTTACCGGAGATATGATTTTTTTTTTAACTTCACGCTTTCCGCCGAATTTGAGGCATTGCGTGTAAGGAACTCAACGCCGCGCTTTGCCTTGTTACCAAACCCAAGAAATGGAAATACTAAATTTTACATTTCCTGGAGTGGGAATCGAACCCACAACCTGACGCGTTTACAGTCGCACGCTTGTGCCTTTGCGCCACGACAGACGTTTAATAATTTTATTAATAAATTCATATATTCATTAATAACTTTAAAAGAGAAATAGAAACGAAAACGACTTGAAAATATACTTGGTCGAGTATGTGTTACACAAAACATTCATAAAACATACAAACTGTAGGTAAAAGTGCGCAACGGAGCCAGCTATCTCATATCCGCGATATTTACTGTATGAATACTTTCGGTATGCACTATGAATCTCCTGCTTATAACCGTATATGGTTGGAAAATTGCGAATATTAAATTATTCCTTCGCGAAAGCTATGTGTAACTTGCGAAACTATTTGTTGTTTATATATTCGAGTAAGAGGCGCAAGCGAGCGGCTGTAAATGCGACGGGTTGTGGGTTCGATTCCCACTCCAGGAAATTAAATTATTAACTATCCATAATAATTAATATTTAATATTATAATTTTTTGGCTCTAGTAATAAGGTATAGCGCGGCGTTGAATTCCGCCACTCAGCACGCAATGGCTCAATACGGCGGAGAGTGGCGAACGGAGTGTCTTAACACTAGGTCCTCAAATTTACTTTACCTACCCTGCTATGTGCAGGATACAGCGTGAAGCTTAAATATATAATAGCTGGGCAACGTCTGTTTGTAAGCGCCATTGGTTATAGGTTCAATCCCCGGTCGGATGGATTATATTAAAATTATTCGCGGAAAACAGAGTGTCTATAACACTAGTTTCATTTTAGCTATATATACTGCTACGAAGAAAAAAGTGTGAAGGTACCACCGAAAATACCTCAAGTGGTAATCAACCCTACGACCACCGACCGCTTGCCAGAATCACTAATTACGTAGCTAATGAGCCAGTAAAATTGTACACAAAATGAAGTAAAACTCTTCATAGTAAAATTAATTTATCTTTCACAATATGAGTTATCCACTTTCAGTATAACACGCCCCAGATGCTGTTTAACTTCAAGCGTCTAATACAGTGATTCTCAAACTATCTTTTATATTTTCTCGCACCATACTTAAATACAGTGTAAAATACATAATTAAATAATATGTATTATTCAAACAATAGCACGTTTTTTTTTATGGATAGCGGATGGCAAACGAACATAAGGACCACCTGATGGTAAGTGGTTACCCTCGCCCATGGACATCTACAACAACAGATGTTGTAGATGCGTTGCCGACCTAGAGGATAGAAGGGGAAGGATGGAAGGGGGTGACAATGTAGTAGTCTGCTATCGGAACCACCACATTTTGGGGAAAGGGTGGATGTTAAAGGGAAACTTGACTTACATGCCATCGAGCCGGAACACATCATTAGATATTTGACGGTTCGTCTTTGACATGATAGTGGTTGCGAGTCAGACGGAGGACGAACCACCTACCACCAAACCCTACCACTAAAACCTACTGGGATACCCGCCTCTTACGGGGCGCTATCCAGCGGCGATCTCTAAAATTTGGAGATACAATTTATCTTCATAGAGACCATCGTGGCGTAGTGGAACTACGGTGAATTGACTGTAAGTTATGGGTTGTGAGCTTGTTTCTTACTCTTATTCCCTTTTAAAATCATTTCATTTCCCCAGTTCCAGTTTCGCTACTCTACTCGCAATGCCTCGAATTTGGTCACAAAGTGGAGAACGGAGTGTCTTGATATAAGGTTTTCTCTAAATATCCTGCTATACGTGAAACTTTAAAAAAAAATCTAAATTTCGAGGCACACATATGAACAGCGTCATAACGTTTGAGAATCACTGATCTAATGTAACGTTTTATTTAACCCTAGTTGAATACTTTTATTTAAACGCCCGCCCGCTTGCTTGAAAGTTAATAAAGTTTTTCACTAGACTATGTCATATTTGCGTTGAAAATTTACTTTTTTTCGCCTACAACGCTCTGTTGGGCAAATTAGACTGGTCTATGCTGGCGTAGTTGGAACAAAGTGAATGTAGATGAGTAAACGACTTTTTAATTTGTTAGAAAAGAACTATATATTTTTTTTATCTTTATACATTTTGCTCATTACTGTGTAACTGTGAGGAAGAGGAAGTGTTTGAACTATAAGGGTTTAATATTCCTAAACCTTCTTAGATTTGTCGAATTATTCAATTATGTTTTAGATTGTCAATTGATTGTTACATGCGAAAATTAATCTATATATAAGACGCTTGCGTTACTGAGGGGCCAAGAGACAACGTACCGACGAAACTGCTAGCCATAGAATATGAAAATTTGGCATGTAGGCTGCATGGGAAGTGTAGGCACTAAGAGAGAATATCTTAAAATACCTACGAAATCTGGACAAAAACGGAATTTGTAGTCCACCCAAACAAAATCATGGAAAACAGCAAATCTTTTATATTTAATATAATTAATCATAAGTTATTCGACTTTTACTACTAACACTAGACTCTTTCCCTATATGTGAAGCTAAAAGAAAGAAGAAACAGATAAAAGGTTAACATTTCCGTTTTCATCATCAACCCATATGGTGAGAACGGAAATGTTTAAAGGGAAACAGAGTGTCTCAACACTAGGTTCTCTGGTTCAATCTGCCTACCTTGCTGTGTGCGGGATACAGCGTGAAGTTAAAAAGAAATCATATTATATGTATATACGTAAAATATAAAAGACTAGCCAAAAGATTTTTATTTCAGTAACGTGGCAAATTTTCAGAGAATCTAGATACATTTTCATCTAAATAATATTGCTATTACAGCCCGTCCTATGTTTTTGTTTAGTGCTTACTTTTATTTGTATACCTTTTTACCTTTACGCATTTCCCACATTTTTAGAGTCAGTAAGCTAAACTAATTCCAGTAACCCATCCTGTTCTATATATAACGATAAAATTTTAAGGATAAGGCCCTTGTGGTGCAGGGGAAGAACGTCTTTCTGTAATCGCGGTTGGTTATGGGCTCGATTCCCATCGAAGCAACGAAACTGCAGCATTGAGCATTGTAACATAACACGTAATGTCTTTCTGGAGGAAAGTTGGAGAATAATCCGGTGCAACGTCTGGATCTTGCGACAAATGTGTAGGACACAAGTTCCAGGCCCTTTGAAAAACATTAACGCTCGCCTCTACCGTCCACAGAGGGAACCTGAGAACCTAGTGTTAAGACACTCCATTCTCTTAAATTTCCGTCCCCATTTTTCGCAGAAGAGAGACATTTTAAGAGTCGGAACTCAACACCGCCTTCTTTGCGATTAGATGAAAACACTAAATATTAATTGTTATAAATATTTAATATTGTCATTCCCTGAAGTAGGAATCGAATCCACAACCTGTCACTTATAGTCGCACGCTTGTGCCTCTGCGCCATTACAGGCCTCATATTGTATATATATAAACAGTAAATAACACATGTTACGGTCAACCTAGCAGGTATATAAGTAAGTTGACCCGTGATGGCGGTTCGTATTGATTGGAAACCGCCCTTCAAATCACGCCATTTTATCTCATATTACTTGATGTACGTTATAAAAATATATGTAAGACCATCGTGGCGGAGTGGGACAACATTTCACTATGAACGCGGTTGTGGGTTCAATTTTCGGTTAGGGGAAATGATTATATTTTAATTATTTATGATATCTCTGGCATGGTAAAATAAAGCGGGATGTTAATAGCTGCCACTAACAACGCAATGTATCGAATTCGAGCGGGAAGCGTACATAGTATTTTGACACTCTCCAGTCTAAAGTTGTTTTTTTTCTTTAGCTTCACGCTGTATCCCGCATACAGCAGGGTAGGCAGAGGGAACCTGAGAACCTAGTGTTAAGACACTCCGTTCTCTTTCAACAATTCCGTTCCACCCTTTCCGCCGGATTGACGCATTGCGTGCTGAGTGGCGGAATTCAACGCCGCGCTTTACCTTGTTACCAAACCCTGGAGTGTAAAGTTTTTATTATTATTTTTAATAGTTTCTAAAATTAAATATCAAACAAAATATAAAAACATGACTGACATTGATTTCCAAACAAAGAAGTAATCATATTTAATTTATTTTCATTTTTGATATACAACCCGCCACTTAACACGCAGTGTCTTATTTCAAGTGGAAAGTGGAAAATGGAGTGTTGTGACACTAAGTACTTTCCAATGCAGGAAAAAGCGTGAATCAAAAAAATATTAAACATATTATTGAAAAAGTATATTATTCTGTCCAAGAATACTACAATGATGTCAATGTGTGGAATTAAATGCTGTTGACGCATTGAATTGAAATTGTAAAAATTTTATTTGAAAAGAGCAACTGTTGAGTTTCTTGCCAGCTCCTTTCAGCAGAACTGCCTTCCGAGCCGGTGGTAGCGTCCGTTAAGACTGACACGACTGACACCTTTGTAAATTCGAAGATAAGATTCGAAAGTGCTTGTAATAGCCTGTTTGAATAAAGAATATTTTAATTTTGATTTTAATCAAAGCTAAAATCCCACATCCAAACGCTCGATCTCTATACAAAGATGAACTGTTAAATGAACAATAGACAAAACAAGTATTAAGTTTCATTTATCTTACACCTGGATCTCATTGTTAGTGGTATGAAGCAAATTAAATGTTAACAGAATCCAAGCCATTCGATACACGAATTTATATATACATTATATCCCTTTAGTTATTAACACGGCTTATGGAATATACAGTGAAAATAATTACCAAGGGTGAATAGGTTGATAAGTCGACTTGCATATAATTTGTTAAATATTAATAAATATTAGAATGGTCGACGGAAAGAGGGGAACGGAGTGTCTTAACACTAGGTTCCCTCTGTCTATCCTTGCTATATGCGGGATATAGCGTGAAGCTATGGATGTATGTAGAATGGTCTTAGAGCACTTTCAGATAAAAGAAGTGTTTAAATAAGATAAAAACATAATTTATAAATTAAATTAAACTTTAAAAAAAAGACAATTTTAACTTATCTGCTTGTACACGTCTGGTATGCATATATTGTTAAGGGACTTACACTTCACGATCTTTTCCAAAATATCTCAGTTTTTTTTTTTAATATATGCTTTTCTCATTTTTTTTTTAAACAGGTTCTTTTGTAATTGAACCCACATATCTATATCTGCTATATGTATCAATATAAAAAAAAAACAAATTTTGATTTCAACAAAACGTAAGGTTCATATCGTAAAAAAATGCAGGTATTGCCCCGTATTTTTTTAATTACGTTCCTATGTATATATACCTGTCATCTATAGCAAAATATATAAAACCAAATTTTATTTCGACAAAAAATTCAGACTATCGTTGCAAAAAAAGCTTAACACACAAATACGCCATGATAATATATTTAATATTTTTTTTTTTACTTCACGCTGTAACCCGCATATAGCAGGGTAGGCAGAGGGAACCTGATAACCTAGTGTTAAGACACTCCATTCTCTTTCAACAATTCCGTTCCCCACTTTCCGCCGAATTGAGGCATTACGTGTTGAGTGGCGGAACTAAACGCCGCGCTTTGCCTTGTTACCAAACCCAAGGAATGAAAATACTAAATTTTCCATTTCCTGGAGTGGGAATCGAACCCACAACCTGTCGCGCTTACAGTCGCACGCTTGTGCCTCTGCGCCACGACAGGTGTAAATTAATATGTAAGTAATAATTCCTGTACCTACACAATAATTCAAATTCAAACAGTGCCACAATGGATTCTGGATACTTTACGTCCAACAAAGCCCATTCGGAACTAGTATTTCTGTATAAATGATTCATTTCCCCACTTAGGACCGATCATGGTTTTACCGCACGGCCCTTAGTTTCATAGCTTATGAGTTTGCCAATATTAAATATTATTAACATTGTGCTAAAACGATTAATTGTAGGCAAATATTATAGTAATTTCTGTTATAGTACATATTTAATGGTAAAAGCGCTGGTACCCATAACACAAGTTAAATCTTATAATGGGTACCAGAGTTTATAAATATATATATTCTGGTACCCATTATAAATATATATGGGTACCAGAATGTATAATTTTTCTTTTGGTCGAATAAAGATATTATTTATTTATTTATATTATGGCTAAATTACATAAAATATATATTAATTGTAGCCTATATGTTATTCTCATATATAAGCTATGTCACTGTAAAGTTTCATCAATTTCCGTTCAGTAGATTTTGTGTGAAAAAGTAATTAACAAACATTCATCCATTTTCATACTTTCACATATATAATATTAATAAGCTAGCATAATAATGTCGTAGAGCCGTTGAAAAATGTCAATGAAATGTAGCTTTAAAAATGATACTATGACTCCACTCAGGGATTGCCTCGTTTTTACAACAAGAAAATGTTTTTCCCAATCCTGGATATGTGGAACTCAGTTTTAATGTCCTCAACTTTACACGATGCCTCAATCTGGCGGAACGTGGGGAACGGAATTGTTGAAAGAGAACGTAATGTCTTAACACTAGGTTCTCAGGTTCCCTCTGCCTACCCTGCTATATGCGGGATACAGGGCGAAGTTAAAAAAGAAAAAAACAAAAACTTTACCCGAAACAGACAAAAAGTGAGAAAAGAGCGACAAATTAACTATATATAATATATATATATATATATATATATATATATATATATATATATATAAATATTCTTGAAGATATTCTCAAATAATATGAGGAAATCTTGCTACAGTATTTTGATCTATTTATCGGTGTTAAATTTATTTAAAATTTTCTCAAGAATCCAATTTTCATGAAAATATTTTTGACACTTGAAATTAACGTGCTTGCCATAATATCTAAGATAAGAATTTAATGCGTGTCTCAATTGGTTCTTTTTTTTTCAAATTAATTTGTTATTTTATGTACAGTATACTTTATTTAAATCACGATATCATCAAATAATAATCTTTAATGGATAACGGATGGCAAACGAGCAGAAGGAGTTACCTTCACCCATGAACATCTACAACACTAGAGATGCTCTAGATGCTTTGCCAACCTAGAGGATACAGATGGAAGGGGAGGACAATGTAGTAGTCCGTTATCGGAACCACCACATTTTGGGGAAAGGATGGGTGGAAAGAGGAAAGCCTGAAATATTAATCTAAAATCTAGATTATTTATAACTAAGGATATGCTGTAATATTAATAAACAACAAGAAAAAAGAATATCACGAAAATGATCTTTTTTCTTTCGTACCTCTATTATTTTTTTCTAAGAGGTGACGTGGCAGAAAATAGCCGATTACGCGCCTAACTAATATTACTATTCGCTTCATATATTTTATTTCATATCATTTTCCTCGTTAATGATAATGCGTAAACCTGCTTGAGGTATATAATTATTTTTTTGTTATACAATACATACATTCATACATACATACATACATAGCTTCACGCTTTACGCCGCATATAGCAGGATAGGCAGAGAGAACCTAGTGTTAAGACACTCCGTTACACTATGTCCGTACACAGCGGAACTCAACGCCGCGCTTTGCCTTGTTACGAAACCCAGGAAAGGAAAAATTCCATTTCCTAGAGTGGGAATTGAACCCACAACCTGTCGCGTTTACAGTCGCACGCTTGTGCCTCTGCGCCACGACAGGCGCTGTAGGTGGTATAGATAGGCGCTTTTTTGTTATAGTCATTATATTTTTTTTATCCTTATAAATTAGTCGAGAGATTTGTTTCGCATTGTAGCTAACTTTATTTATCTATATTTTATTTAAACACTAAATGTCTTAAAAGAAAAAAGAAATGGAATATAAAACAAATACTCACACGAAAGGTGATCTATTACAACCTTCTTCTCCAATCTAATGTAATAAAAAAGTGAATAATTAATACCTTCGAATGATAAATAGATGGACCTTAATCGTAAAAAATACAAAAGAAAATTGTACTATTAACTTATTACAATTATTATAATTTAAATCCTATGTATAATATGGTATTTTATGATATAGTAACAAACATATACTTTACCTATTCATATTTTCAGTGTAAATCTTTAGCAATTGTTATTTCAAAATGTCCGCGCTTTTAAAACTATTGATTATATGTTGCTCTGATGAGCGATGGTGCTGCTACAATCGTTCCAAAATTTATTTTTATAATAGTAATTTCTAATTAATTTTATATATTTATAAATATTAATAATACACTTAAAAGGTGCTTAAATTTCATATTTTAGATACAGATTTTAAAATACAAAATAATAATTACATAGATTATATATCATTTTATCATCTGTGGTACATGATATCTAATACTGTCAATGTCATAAGCAATTTCATTTTACGCTTGTCGAATTCATGTTTGCGTGCCGCTATAGAAGCAAACATATATTAATATATTTTTAACATAATGAATCAAACAATAAATGTAGACCAACTGAATTCCGCTTTAACTTCCCTTAGAACGCTGCGTTCAAGCGTAAGCCATGTATTTGAAACGTTATCTAACGGACTTCGAGCTGACCACGGGGAAGACGGCAAAGACAAGTTCCTGTTAGAGCTTCAAGAACTTCTAAACAATGTTAATATAAATCTACGAGATTTAGAACAAACAGTCAATGGACTGCCGATTCCAACAGCACCTTTTAATCTCGGAAATACAACATTCTTAAGCCAGGAGACTACTCAAGATCGTCAAGCGTTGTATACACAACTCGTTAATAGCTACAAGTGGACAGATAAAATACACGAATACTCTTCTTTTGCTCACACGTTATTAAGTCAGAATTCTCTCAAGCGCTCGTACATAAATTCAGGCAGTACCAAGCGACGCGGCAAATTGCAAAGCAATCACAACGTCGCACCTTTGCAGGTAGACAATGTTATTAATAACATCGACAGATCTTACAATGATATGAAAATAACTATATCGCGACCATTCGCAAGTAATGCTGTAGTACAAATCAATTTAAGTCATGTACTAAAAGCTGTAGTAGCTTTTAAAAGCCTCCTCATGGAATGGGTCATGGTGAAAGGGTATGGAGAAACTCTAGATCTATGGACTGAATCCCGTCATCATGTGTTCCGGAAAGTGACAGAGAATGCTCATGCTGCCATGTTACATTTCTACTCACCAACATTACCTGAACTGGCAGTTCGGTCTTTCATGACATGGTTACATAGCTATGTGAATCTATTTAGTGAGCCATGCAAGAGATGTGGGTGCCATCTTCACCACACCTCCATGTTGCCACCGGCATGGCGTGACTTCCGCACCCTTGAACCTTTTCATGATGAGTGTAAACAATAGTTAATGTGGTATTGAATGAGTAAGCGTGGAGCACTTGTACATTGATTGTTGCAGCTTTCTCATTCAATATTGTTAAAAGTTTGAAAGGACTTGAGAGTTTCATAAGTGAAGTAGAAATAAGGTATTTCAATTGTAAATTTAAGTTTTAAAAATAGCTTTTTTAAATCCTAATTAGTTATAAATTTTGAAAAATATTCAAGCTTCCATTAATTGTTCAGTGTACTTTGTCGAATATAAAAAATTAGTTAAATTATTGCCCAATTAAGTATTTTAAATTTGACTTATATATTTTTAATTTAATTTTATTATTATTTATTTGATATTTATTTAATTTTTAATTTTACTTTGAAATGTAAAACACATATAGATATCTTAATCTGTCAGTCATTATCTATACAAAATATATTGAATAAAAATCAGTTGTCTGTTTTAAATTTTGTGGAACTCAATACTGAAATATTATTAATATGAATATTAATAGGCATTACAATTACTTTATTTAAAGAGTAATAAATATTTAAAAAAAAAAAGTTAACCAAATATAAAAAAATTGACATTGAATTATAGATAATTGTAAATATCAACTTATACATACAATAAAATTATATATTTTTATATGTCTACAGCTAAAATAATGTAAATACATCAAACAATTAAAATAACCAATATTTTAAATTAAAATTTTATTTAACAACCTAATATGCTTGCTTCACGCTGTATCCCGCATATAGCAGGGTAGGCAGAGGGAATCTAGTGTTAAGGCACTCCATACCCCACTTTGCCAAATTGAGGAAATAAAAAAAATCATTTTTTTGAGTGGGAATCGAACCACAACCTGTCACGTTTACCGAGTCACTTGCTTGTGCCTCTGCGCCATGACAGGCGTTAATATAAACAAATGAGAAGAAACTCCTTAACAATCTATGGATTTACCGTGCGGATACCCATGGCATTGCAGAGTGCCTGCGACTTACGACCCAAATGTAGGCTTAAGGGGCCCTTTAAAATGTCACCTCCTCTGTCCACGCTCCTCTCTACCTAAATTATACCGATAATAGCCATTGACCTTTAAACTAAGCATAGCTTTATCAAGGAGGCAACACGACACTTTTTACAAAAGTGTACGTCAAACTTATGGTAATGTGAGTAATATTTATTTTATTAATATAATATATTTCTGATACATTGTAAAAAATATTAATTTTCTCCATGTTCTCTATATGTATGCAAATTTTTCCCTGTGAGGGGAGTCAGAATACAATTCCCCTCAGCCGCTGGGTAGCGTCCCGTAAGAGGCGGGTATACCAGTAGGCAGGTGGTAGGAGGTTCGTCCTCCGTCTGAGTCGCGACCACTATCATGTCAAAGACGATCTACCAAATATCTAAGGATGTGTTCCGGTTCGATGGCATTTATCCCACCTATCCTTTCCTCAGAATGTGGTGGTTTCGATGCCGAACTGCCGCGGCCACTACATTATTTCCTCCCCCTCCCATCTGAACACTAGGTCGGCAATGCATTTACAACTCCTTTGGTGTTGTGGGTTCGATTCCCACTCCAGGAAATGTAAAATTTAGTATTTTCATTTCTTGGGTTTGGTAACAAGGCAAAGCGCGGTGTCGAGTTCCGCCACTCAACACGGAATGCCTCAATTTGGTGGAAAGTGGGAACGGAAATGTTGAACGAGAATGGAGTGTCTTAACACTAAGTTCTCTGGTTCCCTCTGCTTACCCCGCTATATGCGGGATACAGCGTGAAGTTAAAAATAAAATAAATTAAGCTTATATAATTCCACTCGGGGAAATGATTGTTTAAATAAATAGATTTTCACTTTTCCGTTATAATAAGAAGTACTCGTACGTCATTGAGCCCCCACATAATACATAATGTTTCGAATAAACACTACTTTCTCAGGCTACCATACTAAAACGAGAAGGTGCTTTTAATTTACTTTTTTTTAGCTTCACGCTGTATCCCGCATATAGCAGGGTAGGCAGAGGGAACCTTATATTAGGACACTCCGTTCCCCACTTTCCGCCGAATTGAAGCATTGCGTTTTGAGTGGCGGAACTCAATTTCTTAACAACATAAATAAAAAATCCCATAATTTCAACTAATGTTTATTCATAATATATTTTAATTATATTCATAAACTACGTATAAGGTCGACACACGGCAACAGTATGATCCACACTACAATCAACAGACAGAACATGGGCCCCAATACTAATTTTCAATGGGAAATACTGGTCTTTCCCATGGCCTAGACCTAAACAGCCATGTCGATTCCTTCCCCACATATAAAGATCACCATCGTTGGTGATGGCAGCAAGATGGCCGATACCAGCAGCAACGTTGGTGACTCTTGAATCTGGGTTAAAGTCGTTTCTACCGAATAAAGTGGGTGGTATTTGTTTTGGTTGGTGTGCGTGTTGGACATTTGGTCCGAGGCCTAAGAGGCCGAAACCCCAGACGAATACGTCGCCATTTTCTGTAAAATGTTGTAAAATTATTTTATTTAATTAAATTGTAAATATTATATATCCCTACCAGGCGTGAATGAATTGATAAATCGAAAGTTAAACTTCAGGACGTCTAAATTCTCATTTTATGTGCTTTTTCATGCTTATGAAAAAATCAATATGTTAAAATATTTAATTTGCATGAAATTTTTAGATAGTCATAATATATTCACTATAAGGTACATACATACATAGCTTCACGCTGTATCCCGCATATAGCAGGGTAGGCAGAGAGAACCCAGTGTTAAGACACTCCGTTCCCCACTTTCCGCCGAATTCACCATAAGGTGAAAGAAATAAAGCAACTTTAATGCGTATTAATATTTAATATTTAAATATTAATAGGAATTTCAATTACTTTACTTAAAAGAGTAATAAATATTTTTTTTAAAAAAAAGTTAACCAAATATAAAATAAAAGACAAAGAATACTTAAAAATGCCTTTAAAAATATATAAAACTGCCTTCTACTTGAAAATTTACTATCCAATTTATCAACATATTCACGCATGGTACGTATCAGTGGCGAGGTGAAAATTTTAAAAAGGTAGACCAGTAAATTTCGAAAAACCACTATATATTTAGGGAAGCTGATAGAGAATGTAAAGGTATTTACTATTTAGTAATTTCACTATCGAATTTTGGTGATGACCTTTTTTTTGCAATTTTATACCCAACAATTTTCTGGCGACTTTTTTTTTAATTTTACGAGACCTCTCATACATGTTTTTCACAAAATCGCTTTCAAATTTTCAAAAAAGTAAGCCTATGGAAACCGTGTTGTATGTATGCATCGCTACTAATATATATATATATATATATATATATACTTATAAATACATACACTCACCATTACAAACCAAACAAAAGGAGCCTCCAGCAGCTATATCCACTATCTTTCCTATGCCTTTAGTAAAGTTAACTAACGCATAAGACATGTTAACTTGTTGCTGTTTGGTATTCATCGGTACTTGACCGTACTCTGAATTGCCCCATCCGAAAAGTTCACCATTATCTAAAAAAAAATATTTTTGAATTATAAAATTAAGCCTAATACCTGTCGTGGCACAGAGGCACAAGTGTGCGACTGTAAAGCGACAAGTTGTGGGTTCGATTCCCACTGCAGGAAATGAAGTATTTTCATTTTCTGGGTTTGGTAACAAGGCAAAGCGCGGCGTGGAGTTCCGCCACTCAACACACAATGCCTCAATCTGGCGGAAAGTGGGAAACACTAAACATATACATACATACATAGCTTCACGCTGTATCCCACATATAGCAGGGTAGGCAGAGGGGACCTAGTGTTAAGACACTCCGATTACAACTTTCCACCGAATTGAGGCATTGCGTGCTGAGCGGCGGACCTCAACACCGCGCATTACCTTGTTACCAAACCCAGTAAACAAATATACTAAACTTTTACATTTCCTGGAGTGGGAATCGAACCCACAACCTGTCGCGTTTACAGTCGCACGCTTGTGCCTCTGCGCCACGACAGGCATTACATATATTTTTTTGATTAGGTCCCTATAATTCTAAAGGTGCCATATTTCACATAAAAAGTACGAACCACTCAAAGCCAGCACACAATCAACACTGGAAGCCACTTTGACTATCTTCTCGCTAGTAACATCTCCTTTTACCGCGGCAGGGTGTCCCTGGTTCTCATATGAGCCGAGTCCAGTCTGCCCGTCCGCTCCCCACCCACAGGCATAAACCTTACCTGATTCCGTTAGAAATAGGCTGAAAATTAAAAAATATTCAAATAAATCGGCCATTTCAAAGTCAATCAAGAATACATTCAATGTTTTCGTTTATATATACTGATACATATGACTTGGTGATGCAAAGATCAGTGGCGAGACGTCAAAAAAAAAACAAAAAGCTCTCCAGTAAAATGTGGAGCTCGAAAAACACAAGGTCAGAGAGTGAGAGGTAAAGAAAGGTCGCTAGGAAAATATTGGACATAAAATTGCAAAAACACAAGCTCTTCATCTTATAGACGAAAATAAAAAGGTCATTGTCAAAAGTCTGTATAGTGAAATTACGAAATACATCGACATCCTATACCGATAACCCTAAATATATCGATTTCCCTAGAAAATAACCGGTTTCCCTAAATATATATACCGGCTTCCCTAAATATACATGGGCTCCGTTAATTTATCGGCTTGCCTAACTAAAATCTTCACTCCTCGCCACTGGTACATAATAATAATAATATGCTTTATTGTACACCAATATTATAGAGAAAAAAAAACGAAACATAAGCAAAAAATAAATGTACAGCAGGCGGCCTTATCGCTGTAAGCGATCTCTGCCAGGCAATCTTAAGGTGTGGGAGTATCAAAATCTTAGGCGGTGTACTTGCTTTATATATACATTCATAAATACATAGATACATACATAAATACATTGAATATATTTATACCAAATAAAATTATGGGAGGGACTAAAATATATTAGGTATATATACAACTAGCTTTCCGCCCGCGGCTTCGCCCGCGCTACTCCCAAGGTCTAGACTATTTGTTAAAATTGGTTAAGTGGTTTAGGTGTGAAAGTTGTAAACAGTTGAACAATCTTACATGATTTTTTGTTTGACAATAAGGAACTTCCATACAAGCTTTCATCCCCTATTTTAGCCCTTTCTACCATTTTTTTTGCGACAAAAAATATCCTATCTGTTCAGTTCTATCTTCATACCGAATTTCATCAAAATCGGTTCAGTGGTTTAGGCGTGAAACCGTAACAGACAGACAGACAGAGTTACTTTTGCATTTATAATTTAGTAAGGATTATACAGATGATACATATATAGTGGTAAAAGTAAAACTCAACCAACCTATGATCTTGCCCACAACAGATATGAACAATATTCTCTTGTCCGAGCTTCTTAATATTATATGATGCCATACTGCCTTTATATTCTTCATTTGGGTTAATTTTCCTTCCGCATTGGCCATATGCGTTATTTCCTAATGTGAATACACCTTCATTGTCGGTTAGGATTAGTGTGTGAGCTCTACCTGCGGCTAGACCTGTGATCTAAATTTAATTATTTAGAAGATAAACAGTTATTAAAGTACAGTAATAAAAAAGGCCAATAATAAAGAATTGTAAACCATTGTCGAATATAAAAAAAAAAAAAAAAACATTTTTCGACCGCCGAGTATTTTTCAGCCGGTTCTTCTCAGGTCTGAGGCATTAAATTTAGTGAACCGGTGGTAAATTATTTGACGTTCAAAAAATGAAGCTTGTAACTTCTTATTTTGAATAAAATTATTTGACTTTGACTTTGACTTTGACTTTGACTTTGAAAGGAACACATAAACCATATAAGTCTCAACAGATGAAACAATTATTCAATTATGCATTCATATACAAGATTGATCTTAAAAGCCCATGAGATCGTAAAATGCACATGTTATAAACTAATTATTATTTTAAATAAAGAATAATAACAATATAAATAATGTAAGAAACAATAAAATGAATTGTAATAATTATGTTTTTATGGCGAAAATTTAAAATATTTAAGGCAATTGAAGAAAAAGGGAAGTAACTACATATTTTTTTGTGCACAGTAGACTACAGTGGTTCTCAACCTTTCTTTTGTTGCGGTACATATTTAACGATTTCAAAATTTGGCGGCACACAAAAGAGCCGCGGCACAGTGGTTGAGAACCACTGGTAGTGTAGTTATCTACTCCATTCTCCACTTTCTGCCGGATTTGAGATATAACGTGTTGAGTGATGGAACTGGACGCCACGGCTTGTTTTACCAGAGCCGATAAATGAAAATAATTTAAATAAAATCTTTTCACCAAGCGGCAATCTAGCCAACATCAAAACACATTTAGACTTAAACCATGTCCCATTGCTCCACAGTGGCCTTAATTATTAAAAAAAATACAAATTATTATAACTAATATATAAATAATAAAAATACCTTCTTACCTTAGTCTCCAAAGACTTATATGGTATATAAATGGGTGCGGGACTCAACAACATTTCCAATGGATGCCCAATTCTTGGTGCATGATAGCCAATTTGAGAATCTGTGTTTATACCTGTTCCGAACACTTTGTGTTGCTCTTTTGTATTTATTGCAGCTACTGTGAAACCATAACCACAGGCTACTTTTGTGACCTGAAAAAATTTTAAATGATTTTTTTCCTTTTAAATTAAATAGGTGAACTTTTGACATGTGTTTTCAATTATCAGATACATATGAGTTGAGTTGTCATGTTGAATTTTTAGATATTACTCATATAGAAAGTAATATTAAAAAAAAATACTGTAAGTTTGTTAAGAAATAATAATAAATCCTAATTTATTTATAAATTCTTTATTGCGCACAATTAAAATAAATATGTACAAAAGGCAGGCTTAACACTAACTAGCATTCCGCACCAACCAACCTTCTTTATATAGGAAATAAATATATAGATGCGTCAAAGCAAATTTAAAATGACTTTTTTTTTTAACTTTACGCTGTATCCTGCATATAGCAGGGTAGGCAGAGGGTACCCGAGAACCTAAATACATACTAAATACTAAATTTTACATTTCCTGTAATGGGAATCGAACCCGCAACCTGTCGCGTTTCCAGTCGCACGCTTGCGCCTCTACGGCACGACCGGCATTAAATAAATATATAGATGCATCAAAGCAAATTTAAAATGATATATATAATCTATATCCAACATTGTCTACTAACAGCTACGCTTCTTTACTTTAAATTAAATAATTTTAATACTAAGGTAACAAATTATAAAGCCTATAGAATTTTGATCAAGATAGGAACGAGTGGAAACAGTTAGAGAAGGCTTATACCCTGAAGAGACCATGTATTAGATGTTAAAAATTAATATCAGGTTATGTGATTATGAGCTCTTGGAACTTAAGGCTATATTATTATTTTGTATCTCATTATAAGTTCTCAGGTTCAAAGGAACCCGGTCCTTTGGATGGCTTGCGTGGGGACACAGGTCCAACAACAACAGCACACACGACGCATTTACCGGGATCCATCTCTGAGTAACCATAGGTAATTGCTTAGAGATGGTCACCGGTTAATGCGTAGGAGCTATGGAACATATGGAAAACTAAAATAGGGCTATGGAATGGAGTATTTTTATTATTATATAATTTAAACATGTAATTATATTTTATATACTTTTCTTCCATATTTTAATATAACATATTTTATTCAACCACTTACATCAAATCTCTCACAGAAACTGGATCTCATAGGATGCCAAATAAAACTGAATGAATTTCTATACATCTTTTTGTATTTCTTCATGGCCCGTGTTGTATGTATGCCGAGGGCACCAGTTTCTGCTAATCCCCAAACATATACTCTTCTGTCTGAACTCTTACTAACTGGATACTGAAATACTAAGAAAATAAAATGGCATTATAGAACAATTTTGATTATTATATATTCTATTTTATTATAAGCTTTATACTTTATTCTTCAAAATAGGAGAAAACCTAGTGTTAAGACACTCCATTCTCATTCTGCTTTACGCCAATATTGAGCATTGCGTGTTGAGTGACAGAACTCAACGATGGGGTTTATCTTACTGCAGCAGAGAAGTGAAAATATTTTATTTACAATATTAAAAATGTTATATACATAATATAATTTACATCTATGTCGAAATATTTACTTAATACTACTCTTTATATTATAGTACTAAAATATAACCTAATCGACGCAAATTTAATATCTATATAAAAGTACTTTAATGACATATTTTACATTTTTCTATATAAGTATATTTATAAGATTTATAGAATAACAAAAATAATACTTGGTAATTGTTCCTCTTCTTTCGGATCAATGAATTTCCTTTTGTTTTTAGCTGTGCGATTAAATAATATAGCAGGAGTCCGTCGTTGAGCAAATAACTTTAACGTATTCATATTAACATAAGAAACCATTGTGCGGATATTAACAATATTAAATTATTTATATTTATTTACTCAATTTTACAAAACATCTCATTTTCATATTTTATTTTTATTTTCACAAATTCAAATATGACAATTGACATTGTCATACACTGACATATGTCAGTGTATTTTGCCACTGTCTAGCTTCTTTTTTTTTGGTTTTGCGTTCATTCTCACGATACATCATAATGCTTTAAGATGTTACTTAAACATTCTTTATATTTTTTTTATGTATTAAGAAAAATCTCTTTTTATTATAGTTAAAAATTAAATTACTCTGGTGCGTAAGCAATTTTAAAATATTTAATATATTTATTAACTCAATTAAATCTCATAAAATGCTTTGATTTTAGTATAACATAAACAGAATATAAATTATTAGATGCCATCGTGGTGTAGTAAGACAGATTATACCATAAAAGTGAGTATTTGTGAATTCGATTGCCACTCGTGTAAAGTGCATTGTGCATTATTTTCATTTCTCCTCTCTCATAAGACAAAGTGTGGCGTTAAGCTCCGCCACTCAACATGCAATTGAATGAATGAATTATAAACCTAAGTAAATCTTGGGAAAAAATTAATTTAATTTAATCTGGGACAAAAAAAAATTATAATCTGGGACATAGTGGAGTATAATTTGAAGATGGCCGTAAAAGATAGGAACGAAACGGTCATATAGTCTTTACCGGTAATACCTTCCACATCCTAAACTCCTTAACCTCTGAAGCCACTCCACTAAAATTTAAATTGTAACATTAAGTAATATTGAGTAACATTGAGTAATGTTAAATAATATTAAGTATTATAAGTAATAATAATATATTAAGTAGGCAACTTAAATACTTAGACAAAAAAAATCATATTAGGAAATAACCTTATTTAAGTGATATGAAAATATTGTGAAAGTTGACAAAAGGTATGGACCACGTGTCCGTAGTGATCGAAAAAACTTAACTTCACGCTTTATCCCTAGCGGGGTAGTCAGAGAGAATGGAGCGCCAAACGCTACGGTCCCTGCATACCTCTTTCGCCTCATCTAGTCATTAACCTCTTCATGCATGCCCTCCGGGGGGGTCCTCATAATTTTTACGAGACCTTCCAACAGTATCTCCCCTTACCTCTCTTGCCGCTCACCTTTGCTTTATATATCTTTCTCACCATTCTTTCATCACTCATCCTCTCGACGTGCCCAAACCACCTGAGCACGTTCTTCTTCATTCTTACTATAGCATCCCCACTTATACCTATCTTTCTAAGTATCTCTTCGTTGCGGATTCGGTCAGCCAAACTGACTCCGCATATTTTCCGAAGAGAACGCATCTCAACAGCCTTCATCTTTCTTTCGTTCTTCTTTTGACAAACCTACGTTTCACTGCCTTATAACAGCGTCGTTACCAGCACTGCATAGTGTACAGCCATACGTTCAGCGTTCCGTCGTCCCATCAATGCAGACGGCGCACCGTTAATCCTGTTACCAGCAGCAATACGCCTTTCCACATCCATATCGTATCTTCCGTCTTTGCTAAACATACTTCCCAGGTATATTACCTCATTCACTAGTTCTAATATCTTTCTATCTACAGTTATCTTGCATTCCGTTCTTTCTTCATCTCTTTCAAACACCAGAATCTTAGTTTTCCTCGCATTCAGGCTTAGACCATTACTTTCACAACCGTCTTTCAAATTGGTGACTAATGCCTGTAGCTCGCATTCTGATGATGCAATGAGCACTGCATCATCTGCGTACAGTAGGCAATTAATCTTCGAGTCACCTACTTTCACACCCATATCACTTTCTTTCACACCTTGGAGACAGCTATCCAAATACAAATTGAACAGCCAAGCTGACATAGCGCAACCCTGTTTGACACCCGATTGAATATCAGATCGAGGCGATATGTCAACTCCTACTTGTACACAGGCTGAATGATCTCGGTAAAAAGATTTTACAGCTTGCAACAGGCGTCCGTTCACATTGTACCGGAGCAGTATCTCCCATAACGTCTTTCTCTCAACCCTGTCCAACGCCTTTTCCAAGTCCACAAAAGCACAGAAAACTTTCTAGTTTACGACTAAAAACTTTTCGGTGTTCATGCGGAGGGAAAAGATCTGATCCATGCACCCTCTACCAGGCCTAAAGCCTCCTTGGGCCTCCCACAAAAACCTTTCGGATCTCTCCTGCATTCTTCTCGCTAAAATCTTTGCATAAACCTTACTACCCAAGCTAATCAAACTGATAGCCCTATAGCTTGCACAGTCTATCTGTGAACCTTTGCCTTTATACAAAGGCACGATGACTGCGCCTCGTCAATCATCTGGCACCTCTCTCGTTTTCCAGCACATATTGCAAAGAAGATAAAACAGGTTCAAAATGCGGGGTCCACCATATTTGATCATCTCTGCAGTAACTTCATCCGCTCCCGCTGCCTTACCACATTTCAGATTTCGTATGACATTCTCTATCTCTTTTATACTGATTTCGCCGTCTGTTACATCAAGACTCAGCATGTTGCTGTTACTTGAGACAGAGGCGTCATAACGTTCATACATCTCCTTGTAGAATTCCGCCCATCGTTGCAAAACGTGTGTTCTTTCTGAAATAATTTCTCCGTCCTTCGAAAGCACTCCTTTCATTCTACAGGTTAGCGAACAACTCCGGGATTCACTAACTTCTCGCCAGAAAAGCTTCTTGTTCTCCCGGAAGTTGTTCGTTAATCTTTCATCCATTTTTTTTCTCTGCTCTTTCACACTTCATCAATAACAATGCTTTCGTTTTTTGCTTTTGCAACTTATATTCTTTCTTCTTAATCTCTCATACTTTTGTTCTTACTCGAGGCTTTATAATCCTGCCATGCTTTCTTCTTCTTTTCTACGACATCTTTCACTTCATCATAGCACCATTCATCGCGCTTCTTTCTAAAGCCTCTTTTCCCTATACCACACTTCAGTTGCTGCTTCAACCATACTATTCCCAAGATTCTGCCAGCATACTTCAACACTATCACTTTTTATTTTGCAACTGTCTAGCTTCTTGGAAACCCTTTCAACATATTCCTTTCTAATGGGTGGATCCTGAAGCTTCCAGCTTCTGATGCGGTTATTCATCTTCAAGCTTGGACGCTTTGTGCGGTAGCGCCAAGCTGCAAACAGACTCCCTATTCTAGCAACTACTAGATAATGGTCCGTTCCCAAGTCGGCACCTCTAAACACACGCGCGTCCATAACTTGGTTTCGAATCCGCTGATCCACCAGGAATAAATCAATCATACTTTTTTCCCTCATTCGTTCCCATGTATATTGGTGAATTTGTTTGTAGTCAAACACCATGTTTGCAACAAACAAATCCTTCTCCTTGCAAAGTTCCAATATGAGCTTTCCAGCCTCTTACTCATCATTTCACTCACTCTCTTATCACCATACTTACCTAGTACACGTTCGTAACCAATACGCGTGGTTCTGACCCATCCATTCAAGTCACCGCATACTATTAATTTTTCATTCCCTCTTACACTACCTAGAACTTCCCTGACACTCTCCCAGAACTTCACTAGCTCACTTAAAGAAGCTGAGGATACTGGCGCATACGCCGATAACAAGATTTCTTGTTATCCCCAGCTTGAAGCGAACCCAGAGAAGCCTCGGGTTGATCGCCTTGTATTATACCACTGCACTCATCAATCGAGAGGACAATGACACGCCTACACCTTGACACCCTCGTTCGCCCTCTGGAGCACCAGCCCAGAAGGCGACTCGGTTGCCTGGCAGCTCGGTCGTGTCAAACAAATTACATCCAGATCTCGTTCATACATCACATCTAATAATTCATTCATCTTCTGTTCCATCCCTCCTCTCACATTCCACGTAGCTATTTGTAGATCCGTCCTCCACTTCCCGCCGTCACGAACATGGCGTGCTGGGTGGCGGTCCCCAACGCCGCATTCGTCTCCACTTCTCACACCAGCGGGGACGCACTGGTGCGCGTCACCTCGGGGGGACGCTCTATCATTGTGCGCCCTGGTGCTCGTGGACGTGGTGATGGATTACTGCAGTCCTACACAAGTGTTACACTTATGCAGGACTGGCAGGGATCGCTGCGAGCAAGCTATCCACAAAGAAAAAAATAAAAGAATCTGGAACATAATAAAAATGATATTTAAGTTTTAGTTGGTATTTACCCTATGCCCAATCTCTCTATAATTAAAAGTGAAAAAACAGATTAACAGTACATGAAAAGTGAAGAACAGATAAATATTGCATAAAACAGGATAGTTAAAAAAATTAAAGACATTTATTCAATAAAAAAAGTCAATAATCATTCTAACCACAGATAATTAAATAAAACAACCCACCCAATCGTCAAACACATATATTAATAAAACGACTACCGGTGAATATTTATTTTATTTTAGACAGTAAATTGGCGCGGAACTGCGTGTTTTGGAACAGGGCTTTAATGAGACTCCTCAGTTCTTCCACCTGAAAGTGCACGGCCAGTGGGCCGGTGCCATCGTTCCAATGGTTCTCTATATCTTTTAAGGACCCTCCGAGAATAAATATTAGTTCTTGTAACTTTACCCAAGATTTCACATATTTTGTTACATCATTGATATCCTGAAAATATTAAAGACATTTTTTTACGTATAAATATTTGAGCTTACGCTTTCATAATTACAACTACAATAATTAAAACTCAATCAAAAAAATATATCTATGATTTTTTTAGAAACCTAACATATTGTTAGGTAGCAGAAGTCAATGCCAAGATTTGTCTTAACAGAGCAACAAAATATGTATAATTACAATATCATCATTCAAAAATTTTTAACGTCTAACCAAAAATTTGTTACAAATAATAATAAATATTAAAATTTCAGTGAAATGCAAAACCAAAAATTTAGAAAACGATAAAGAAATCCATACAAATAAAATACATCAAGATTTAGATAAAAAAAAATTATAATAAAGAATCATTGAAGAATTGCAGAAGTAGTGATCTTATCCATGTCTTAATATAGCGTCTGGCACTGGTGAAATTTTATCATAAAAAAAAACCAACTTTGGAGCTTCTTCGACGTATTCGGAGTAGAGGTCTAGAACTGTTATAAGTGTTCAGGTCGGAGAATTTATTAGAGATGGCGGCGGAAGAACCCGTTAGGGGTCAACGGCGGAACTCAAGTCTTACAGTAAGATTACGACCTTGACGTCAGGTGGCAACCGGTCGTAAAACACAAGCCAAAACAACATACTTATCATGAAAAGGCCAAACAAGATAAAGAAAGTGAGGAATACTAGGGAGTACCCCTTAAGCGAAGGTGAAAAGAGGGGGAGAGGTAGACCTCACACTACCTGGTTGACATGTGTCGAAAAGGACATGAAAAAACTTGATCTTAATTAGAGTAATGCGAGTCAATGAACCACATGGCGCCGCATGATAAGGAAAGCCGATCCCGTATAACAGGATAAGGCGAGGACAAAGAAGAAGATACTGTGTGAGAATGACACTTAAAAATTCAAAGAGATATTAAATACGTCATTTTTTTAGCTTTTGCCGCACGTAGTAAGGCGTGAACAACGTAATAACATTCATAATTAAAAATGCAACAATTCTAACTGAATAAATACATGAATAAAATATTTGATAGGTATCTATGTCACGAAGATAAAGAGGTTCTTAAGGAAAAAAAGTATTAATAATTTTATATTCACAAAATCTTATTTTAGGCTACAAAAGAAGGTAAAAGTACAAAAATATTTTAATTATAAAAACAGCTAACAATCATACTTGAAACAGTTGTGGGGTTTTCTTTACAACCAGTGTATACATTTCCGTTAGCTGTGTTGCCATTTCAATAGAAATATCTTCCACAGTGCACACTCGGTGTATCAATTCATCTAAGAACATGTTTACTAGTGTTGCCATAAGCCTGAAAAAATATAATTTATGTATAATTAAATTAGATTTTTTGGGCAACTCACGTAAAAACCAAAACAAATTGTTACATCTAATTTTGTACACCATATCTTTAGGATGTCTGCAGTACTAAGTGAATGATTATTAGTAACAATTATAAAACTTAATGGTTAATATATTTTTTTTAACTTCACGCTGTATCCCGCATATAGCAGGGTAGGCAGAGGGAACCAGAGAATCTAGTGTTAAGACACTCCATTCTCTTTCAACATTTCCGTTCCCCACTTTTAATGGTTAATCGTTTATAAAAGTTGCCAGTTTCAAAGCTACTACCAGATATTTACAAACTTTTACTTATATTAATAAGTAAAAGTGAATGTATTAACATTCATATAAAAAAAAAACATAATATATACCTTACAAAGACGTTAGACGGAAAGACACCAATCCACACATTCTTTAAGAGTTGCAGTTGCCGGAGACACTGTCTGACAGCTGCCTCCGCGTTCTCACTTAGTACATCTTTTACCACTATGCAATTGAGATCTAAAAATATATATATTATTATTATATTGTGTAAAACTCTCTGTTCTTTGCTTTCCGTTCCTTTCGAGACATATTGCGGAATATCTAATAATTATTAGAATATACTTTATTGCATATAAAATAATAAATTAGAAAAAGTAAATATAATTTTTAATTCACAAAGCCTGTCGTGGCGCAGAGGCACAAGCGTGCGACTGTAAACGCGACAGGTTGTGGGTTCAATTCCCGCTCCAGGAAATGTAAAATTTAGTATTTTTATTTCTTGGGTTTGGTAACAAGGCAAAGCGTGGCGTTGAGTTCCGCCACTCCACACGCAATGCCTCAATTCGGCGGAAAGTGGGGAACAGAATTGTTGTAAGAGAACGGAGTGTCTTAACACTAGGTTATCAGGTTCCCTCTGCCTACCCCGCTACATGCGGGATACAGCGTGAAGTTAAAAAAAAAAAATAATACATTAGAAAAAATAAATATAATTTTTAGTTCACAAAGGTGGACTTATCTCTAAGAGGGATCTCTTCCAGTCTACCGCAGGAGGTGGATGTGTAAGTAACAAGCGGGAATG
Organism: Philaethria dido; assembly: GCA_033558755.1. Classification (NCBI taxonomy): domain Eukaryota; kingdom Metazoa; phylum Arthropoda; class Insecta; order Lepidoptera; family Nymphalidae; genus Philaethria; species Philaethria dido. Next base: position 93,885 of record JAKGSA010000142.1, read on the forward strand.
TAGTACAATAGAAAAAAAAAAGACAAAAAAAGAACCAACAGTAATACAAAAATAGACATTTATAATAAATAAACATGCATATACATATGTATAAGCAATATAAAACTCGCTTTGCAACACCAAACATCGAGAAATGAACAAAATAACAACTTAATAACTTTATTAAAAGATCTCAGTCTGCCTAGAACTATCATCTGTTAAAATTTATAACACGTATTTCGAAAGCGGCATTAGTAAGAACTTTTCAAACTTGGTTAGGTAAAAAGATGAGCGCCGATAGTGGAAGCAACCATGGAACATGATAATAAATAATTGGCGGAAATATATGGAAGTGAGTTTGCAAAAACACAAGGTCAAAAAAAATTAATGTCGTAAAAAAAGAAAAAGGTCGCCAGGAAAGTGTAGGAGCTAAATTGTAAACAAAACGAGGTCAATAAAGGTGCGAGAATTAAAAAAAAAGGTCGCCAGGATAATAGTTGATGTGAAATTGCAAAACAAAACAAGGTCCGCAAAATAAACAAAGTCAACAAATGTATGAGACCTAAAAAAAACAAAAAAAAGTCAGCCAAGGAAGTGTGGGAGTTAAGTAATAATAAACACGAAGTCAATAAAGGTGCGAGAATTAAAAAAAAAGGTCGCCAGGATAATTGAATCGGTGAGTGCAGAAACAACGTAAGTCCGGATTTTCAAATTTTGCAGGAAGGAGAAAAACAACACGCATCTTGCCGTTCTAAGCTAGTTTAAGTCGATTACGATTTTTTGTATTTTTTGTGAATTACACTATTTCTGCACTTACCGATTCAATTCTAGATGTGAAATTGCAAAAAAAACAAGCTCAGCAAAAATATGAAAGCTATAAAAAAAAGTCGCTTGCAAATTTTCATTTTTTTTCTCCTATCACCTAACGAAATTTTGATCGCATTGCAAACGCTAAACATCGAAAAATGAACAAAATTAACAACTTATTAACTTTATTAAAAGATCTCAGTCTGCCTAGAACTATCATCTGTTAAAATTTGTAAGACGTATTTCGAAAGCGGCATTAGTAGGAACTTTTCAATTTTGGTTAGGTAGAGAGGAGCGCTGACAGTGGAAGCGAGCTTTAATACATGAAAGTAAATAATTGGCGCAAAAATATGGAACTGAGTTTGCAAAAAATATAAGCCCTAAAAAAAAGGTCGCCAGGAAAGTGTAGGTGTTAAATTATAAAAAAAACGACGTCAAGAAAGGTGCGAGAGCTAAAAAAAGGTCGCCAGGATAATAGTTGAAGTGAAATTGCAAAACAAAACAAGCTTGCAAAATAAACAAAGTCAACAAATGTATGAGACCTAAAAACACAAAAAACGATCGCCAGGAAGGTAGGTAGGAGCTAAGTTGTAATAAAAACAAGGTCAATAAAGGTGCGAGAATTAAAACAAAAGGTCGCCAAGATCCAAGAACCAATCGGTGAGTGCAGAAACAACGTTAGTCCGGATTTTCAAATTTTGCAGGAGGGAGAAAAACAACACGCATCTTGCCGTTCTAAGCTATTTTAAATCGATTACGAATTTTTGCATGTTTGTGACTTACATTGTTTCTGCACTCACCCATTCAATTGTTGTGTTTGTGAAATAGCAAAAAAAAAACAAGCTCAGCAAGAAATTACTATAAAATTACTATAAAATTTTGCATCCTATACCATCATCTATATATATAGCTAATTTATAACACGTATTTCGAAAGCGGCATTAGTAGGAACTTCTCAAATTTGGATAGGTAGAGAGAGGAGCGCGTACAATGGAGGCGAGCATCAATACATGATAAATTATTGGCGCAAAAGTATGGAAGTGAGTTTGCAAAAAAACAAAAAAACAAAAAAAGGTCGCCAGGGAAGTGTGGGTGTTAAATTGTAAACAAAACGAGGTCAAGAAAGGTGCAGAATTTAAAAAAAGGTCGCCAGGATAATTGAATCGGTGAGTGCAGAAACAACATAAGTCCGGATTTTCAAATTTGCAGGAGGGGGAATAACAACACGCGTCTTGTCTTTCTAAGCTAGTTTAAATCGATTACGAATTTTTGCATTTTTTGTGACTTACATTGTTTCTGCACTCACCTATTCAATTGTTGATGTGAAATTGCAAAAAAAACAAGCTCAGCAAAACTATGAAAGCTATAAAAAAAAGTCGCTTGCAAATTTTCATTTTTTTTCTCCTACCACCTAACGAAATTTTGATTGCATTGCAACGTCAAACATCGAAAAATGAACAAAATTACTTACTTATTAATTTTATTAAAAGATCTCAGTCTGCCTAGGACCATCATCAGTTAAAATTTATAACACGTATTTCGAAAGCGGCATTAGTAGGAACTTTTCAAATTTGGTTAGGTAGAGAGGAGCGCGAACATTGGAAGCGAACATTAATGCATCATGCATAATAAGGAAAATTATGGAAGTGAGTTTGCAAAAAACAAAGTCCACAAATGTCCTATCCTAAAAAAAGAAAAAAAGGTCGCCAGGGAAGTGTGGGTGTTAAATTGTAAACAAAACAAGGTCAATAAAGGTGAGAGAAAAAAAAACAGGTCGCCAGAATAACACGTATTTCGAAAGCGGCATTAGTAGGAACTTTTCAAATTTGGTTAGGTAGAGAGGAGCGCGAACATTGGAAGCGAACATTAATGCATCATGCATAATAAGGAAAATTATGGAAGCGAGTTTGCAAAAAAACAAAGTCCACAAATGTCCTATCCTAAAAAAGAAAAAACGGTCGCCAGGGAAGTGTGGGTGTTAAATTGTAAACAAAACAAGGTCAATAAAGGTGAGAGAAAAAAAAAACAGGTCGCCAGAATAATTGAATCGGTGAGTGCAGAAACAACGTAAGACTTTGATTGATTGATTTGATTTGAGTGATTTTCTAATATTGCAGGAGGGAGAAGAACAACACGCATCTTGCCGTTCTAAGCTAGTTTAAATCGTTTACGAAGTTTTGCATTTTTTGTGACTTACATTATTTCTGTACTCGTCGATTCAATTGTTGATGTGAAATAGCAAAAAAAACAAGCTCAGCAAAAGTATGAAAGCTATAAAAAAAAGTCGCTAGCAAATTTCCAGAGTAAAATTACTATAAAATTTAGCATCCTATACTATATATACCAGCTTGCCTAAATATTTGCAAGACTTTGCAACGCTAAACATCGAAATGCGGCATAAGCTTTAGGTTTAGGTGGTAGGAACTTTACAAATTTGGATAGGTAGAGAGAGGAGCGCGTACAATGGAGGCGAGCATTAATATATGATAATAAATAATTGGCGGAAAAATATGGAAGTGAGTTTGGAAAAAAACAAGGTGAACAAATGTAAAAGACGTAAAAAAAGAAAAAGGTCGCCAGGAAAGTGTAGGAGTTAAATTATAAACAAAACGAAGTCAAAAAAAGTGCGAGAGCTAAAAAAGGTCGCCAGGATAATAATTGATGTGAAATTGCAAAACAAAACAAGCTCGGCAAATAATCAAAAAAAAATATCGACAAAAAAAAAATTAAAAACAGTCGCTAGCAAAATTTCAGAGTGAAATTACTATAAAATTTAGCATCCTATACCATACTACCTACATCATATACCACATATTTATATATACCAGCTTACCTAAATATACCGACATCCCTAAATCGGCTTACCTTTAAAAATTATTCAACTCTCGTCACTACTAAGGACTTTTTTTTTTAATAACATACAAAACAACTTTTATGAAATGCTATGTACATTATAATTCCACTTGAGCAAAAGTGTATTTTTATAGCATAAATTAGTTAAGTGCAATTTGTTTTTAATGGATAATGGATAGCAAACGAGCAGAAGGACCACCTGATGGTAAGTGGTTACCTTCGCCCATGGACATCTACAACACCAGAGATGTTGTAGATGCGTTGCCGACCTAGAGGACACAGGTGGAAGGGGGGACAATGTAGTAGTCCGCTATCGGAACCACCACATTTTGTGGAAAAGGTGGGTGGGAAAGGGAAAAAACCTGGCTTACATGCCATCATTGAGGACGAACCTCTTACCACCTAACGAAATTTTGATCGCTTTGCAACGCCAAACATCGAAAAATGAACAAAATTAACAAGTTATTAACTTTATTAAAAGATCTCAGTCTGCCTAGAACTATCATCTGTTAAAATTTATAACACGTATTTCGAAAGCGACATTAGTAGGAACTTTTTAAACTTGGTTAGGTAAAAAGATGAGCGCCGATAGTGGAGGCGAGCATTTATGCATCATAATAAATTATAGGCGCAAAAGTATGGAAGTGAGTTCGCAAAATAAACAACAACAAAAAAAGGTCGCCAGGATAATAGTTGATGTGAAATTGCAAAAAAAGGCAAGCTCGGCAAAAGTATAAAAGCTATAAAAAAAAGTCGCCAGCAAAATTTGAGAGTGAAATTACTATAAAATTTAACATCCTATACCATCATCCATATATACTGACTTCGCTAAACCTACCGGCTTATCTTTTAAAATTTTTCACCCCTCACTAAGGAGTTTCTTTTTTTTAATAACATATAAAACAATTGTTATGGAATGCTATGTACATTATAATTACACTTGAGCAAAAGTGTATATTTATACCATAAATTGGTCAAGTGCAAATTAGATTAATAAACACTTTTAAAGTAATCATATTCCACTTTTCGCAGGAAATCCAGAAAAAAATTAGGCATAAAAAAAAACATACCAGAAGAACGTATATTATCCAATATTTGCTTCCTTTGTTGTTGCATATGCATGGTCAAGTGTTTGTATCCGAGGTCTCTCATCTTCTGCACCAAGTCCACAAAACATATGACGTAGTTTATCTCTCTGCCGTCCATCAGGGAGACCCACTTCTGACCTAATGTTTGGAGATTGTGCGCTAGGTACATACAGTTGTTGTGGAACAGAGCTGGAAATTAAATTAATACATATATTGAATATGCTGTTTTCTGACACTTTTTTTTAACTTCACGCTGTATCCCGCATATAGCGGGGTAGGCAGAGGGAACCAGAGAACCTAGTGTTAAGACACTCCATTCTCTTTCAACATTTCCGTTCCCCATTCTCCGCCAAATTGAGGCATTGCGTGTTGAGTGGCGGAACTCAACGCCGCGCTTTGCCTACTGACTGACACTTTTTGAAGATGATATTTGACAAAAGTTCTGTTTTTACATGTACAGACTGTTGTTTTTTATGACTTAAATTGGTCTCAAAATAACGATTTAATATTGTATAATTTTTCTTCCTTTACGTACTTTCTGCATATCACAAAATGGATGGAGGGTTATCATTGTACTTTAGCTATCATACCAATACCATTACATTAATGTTAATATGTGAAAGAAAAACTTTGTACCCCTTTTTATGAAAACAAATGGAATATTCTAAATATATATGAGGTAAGGGTACAGAAAGCAGTAATTTTTAAAAAAATACATTAAAGAAATTAAATATTAGATATCACCATGTGTTACATACACATTTGTAAAAAGGCATAAATAATATGTTTATTACTTATATATTACTTAGGCACTTTTTATTATGTGTTAACAAATCCACTAGTATTAATTTCTCTATTTTTGTTATTTTTTTATTATTCATCAGAAGAATTATTATACAAATACTCACCTACATATTGTGGAATGGTTTGCAAATAATCTTCATGGTGGTAGGGAACCACTGCGTCATACAGCTCATATATGAGCCTAACAGTGTCATATAACTTCTTGCATACCACATCCGAACACTGTACTGCCTGTTCCATCACCACATACACTAAGTCCAGTAACTCTTGAGCGGTCTTCGATATCATACATCTAGGGAAGTAGAACAAACTTTTTGGTATCGTCAGCGAAAATATTTCGAGCGCCTCAAGCAAATTGCTGTCTTGTTGAATATCCTCTGGCGGCAAAGGTTCGTCTGGAATCTTCTCCACCCCTATTGACATCGTTAAACTTAGATCTTTGAGCATAATAAGCCGTGCCGCTTCTAGGAAGTGTTGACTAGATCGTTCCGCGAATAACACATCGATATTCTTCATATATTTTAGCAAAGAAAAGTCTTTCTCAGGAAAAATCTTAATCACTACAAGAAAACGCTGGAAGTCCTCAATTTCACCTGTCACTCGGCCATATGTTTGAAGATCGTTTATGTTATACGGTATAGTGTCGATTAAACAGTCCTTGATAAGCATCTCACAGAGCTCCTCTCCTATTAATTGTCCTAATATCTTCATTAAGCTGCGTTCATTATGAAAGGGAACATTGAATCTGTTGTTTAGATAATGGAATAGAATCCTCATATTAGCAAGGGTCTCGCTATAGGAAGGCGTATAGTTAGCTTTATGAGTCATAGTGATCGACGCCGACTCCTCAGACTCAGCATAAACTACGCAATCGTTTTTGATCATATGGAACAAGGCTTCCCTCTTTAGAAATTCGGCAAAATCAGTCATTTTCTCCATTAGCTTTGTGCTTTTATCTAAAGCGTTCACAACGTCAATAGATATGAGAGAATCGTCTAAAGAAATGTTGAAATTGACAACACTTTTTCGAGTGCCCGGCTTGCTGGAGTATGACACCATTCTATCCCATTCCTGGTACAGATCGTGAATAAGGCTGTCCATTATAACTTGAGCAGTATTCCGTATATTCGCATACAGTTCCATATCACAAAAACCGTCGGTTGGTTTCTCTATAAACTGAAGCAGATCATAAACTGACTCTACTGCTTTCGAAAAACTTTGAGCTTGTCGTCCATCATCGAATTCTTTCACGTATTTACCACACGTAATGACGTCACTCACAATATTCATAGCGAAATTAACAGATTCTAATTCTTTGGCAATTTGGTCGTGACTCTCAATGGACTTTAGTATCTCGGCCATTGTTTCCTGCTCGATCTCCTTATTGCATTTCTCCATTTCTTCCACTAAAGCTTTGCTCTCGGCACACAGTTCCGAACTTTCATCTAGAATTCCCGCTATATCAAAATCGGAATTTTCTAGAAACTTTTTCGTATCTGCCTTTAATTTTTCGATTTCTTCCAATATTAGCGGCATTTTTTCTTGAGGGGTCCACGTTTCGTCTTCGCTATTAAGAATTTTGCTAATAAAATTTTCTACATCATATTCCGCCATTTTAATATTTTCTTTTAGACCTGTCTTTCTTGATTGCCGGTTCTGGTTTTCTTTCGTATTTTGGTGATGTTTTGTGTGAATTTCGACTGCTGCTGCGAGAACTACGGTATTTATTGGAGCTCACGGCATGCCTAAGCGTATTGACTAGAAATCGCTTATTTGTTTTCTGTTGAGGTCCTTTTATCCAACCAGATGGTCCAACTATTTCTGCCCTTGCGGCGCCTTGGACTGCCTCTCTGAGTAACTCTTCTACTGCAAGCCTATAAATAATATGTATATATAAATTAAATATAAGAAATCAAGCATTTTATGATAATATACTTTTTTACATTACTATTTTAGAAGGACATCGTGACGCAGTAGGGCAGTGTGTCACTGCAAACACGATTGGTTGAGGGTTCAATTCCCACTTGGGGCCTCTCCTCGGGTAAGACGGAAATCCGTCACTCAACACGCGACGTCTCGAATTACAGAATGGAGTCTCTTGACACTAGGGTCTATCTGAGTACCCTGCAACGCTGGATAAAGCGTTAAGCTGAAGAGAAAAAATATTATTCATTATATATATGCGCTGTGCATTGCCATGTGCTTAACTGAAGGCAATTATTATGAAAGCAAATCTCAATTATTTACCCTGTTAATGGGGTATGACGAAATATTTCGTCATACATAAAAGCCTACTGCAATGGGCATGATGATATTTTTTGTCATTCAAATTAATCATAATATATTGAATGCATTACATTCTATGTTGTTCTTATCTATTAAATCTTAGAATAGTTATATATATGTATGCCATCATATTGATGATGCATCAAGAATTTTCATGTGAAACATTGTGAAACAAGTTGAACAGAAATTTATTCCCCGGTTAACAGGTTAAAATGTATTGTTTTTTTTTTAACTTCACGCTGTAACCCGCATATAGCAGGGTAGGCAGAGGGAACCAGAGAACCTAGTGTTAAGACACTCCATTCTCTTTCAACAATTCCGTTCCCCACTTTCCGCCGAATTCAGGCATTGCGTGTTGAGTGGCGAAACTCAACGTCGCGATTTGCCTTGTTACCAAATCCAAGAAATGAAAATACTAAATTTTACATTTCCTGGAGTGGGAATCGAACCCACAACCTGTCGCGTTTTAGCACGCTTGTGCCTCTGCGCGACACGACTCCACGCCACACACGTCTGCTCCATCCCACTAAACTATTACAACAAGCAGTTCCTCAAATACTGCAAAACACAGTATAATCACTCTTAATACAATTTGTTGTACATCATCATTTTACATTAGCTCTTAGAAGTAATTTTTCATATAAATCTTTCAATTCATATAATTATTTCTAATAGCACTTTATATCTGGCTTAATACACATAATGGGCAAAAGCTAACTGGCTACAAAAACATTCATATTAGCAAAGTTAAGCTAGGAATTTTCAGCAATTAGCATAGCAAAAACATATTGTAATCTTTAATACGTTAAGCGCCATGGGGGTCTCTGGTGACCTCAGCTATGTATTTGACTGTAACTATGTAACCCATGTACAGAATTGAATAATTTTTATTTTCTATACGTATCAAATTACGCCCAAAAGTATTTTTACTATTTTTAATTTATTCTATCGGCATTTAATGTGTTAATTCTATAAGTCTTTCAACTGGTCATGAGTAAAGATCTTTTTGTGATGCCAAAACAAATGAATAATTTAAGAAACATGATTAATTTATCTATTAAATAACATGATTTACAATTGTTTGCATATTTAGCAATATAAAACTTATTAAAATTTTGTAAATGTATAATGCTTTGAAGCTACTGTGGCAAAATGTTTGACTGTCAACATGCAAGTTCCCATTCAGGGAACGATCATATTTATTTCCTGGGTTGTCTCTGTCTCACTCTGATATGCAGCATAAAGCACATTACATAAAATTAGTATGTGAAATGTTTTATTTCTTTTTCAGTTAGTATATTTTACATACATACATACATAGCTTCATGCTGTATCCCGCATTTAGCAGGGTAGGCAGAGGGAACCTAGTGTTAAAACACTCCGTTCCCCACTTTCCGCCGAATTGAGCCATTGTGTGCTGAGTGGTGGAACTCAAAGCCTTGCTTTGCCTTGTTACCAAACCCAGGAAATGGAATTTTTCATGAGTGGGAATCGAACCCACAACCTGTTGCATTTACAGTCACACGCTTGTGCCTCTGCACCATGACAGACATTATACATTATACATAGAGTATATTTATATTACAATTAAAAAAACATATTTTACCTCTTTCAATCAAACTGTTTATCTAATCAGTCAGGTACAATATAAAGAGGGAAAAAATTACAAATTTATATCAAAGTGTAAGTATTTTAAGATTTAAGACATAGTGTCAACTAAATACTTTTTAATTAATATAACTTTAAATTAGTATAACTTTTCTGGCTACCATTGACTAAAAATACCAAACTATATAAAACTTTCAAGTAATCTGAACAAAAATATATGCATAACAATACGGGAACGTACTATATCATTTAGAATAGATTTCGCTCGGCCTTATTTCCTATAGCGAATAGTACAACTAGACTTCAATGCATAGCAAACAATAATAGGAAATATATATAGTATAAAGATTTTTATAGCAAAATGAATAAAAACATTATTATAATATAGTATTCATTAAGCACAATCATACGTACTTCTCTAGGGCCTCGTCATCTAGTGGTTTTTTTTCGGGTTCTTTGCTTGTGTCTTCTTTATCTGTCATAGTTTAATTAAATTCAGATGCACTCTAATTACCTTTTTCGTAATTAAGAAACGCTAAACTAATCGAATCGCGACATTCTCATCCAATACATAAATTTTATTTCCAATAAAAACACAAATTCAGTACAATCATTTGACACTTTGACAATCGGATAAATTGAGTTGCGTTCCGAATTTAATGTTTGACTAAGCAGCATAAATTCCAAAAAAACATTAAGTATCGTCTGTAAAAGAAAATTATAAAGAAGTAAATTTCGTGATTAATATTGTTTATTTACTTAATTTGATTTTAACTGACTTTATAATCACATAAAAGTTATTATATGCAATTCAGTTTCTCATAAAAGTGAATGCATCTATAACTGTTAATAATGACTATCTGGCAATGATTTGAACGCGTGGAGTGGAACTTCAGCCACGTACTTTCAACATTTGTCTAAATCAGTAACATTTCACCGACATTCGCGTTGGAAACGGAGTGAAAATTGATCATTGCCGCAGTTTAACATAAGGTAATATAGACATATTATCACTTAAAATATATTCTAATTTATTTACAACTCATTTATCATAATTTCTATTTATTTGGTATATATTTTCAGTCATATTTCCATCACCGACGCGTTCTTATAAGGAATATTTATTAATAAATCATTAATTTTCAGACACAATGGCTGCGAAATTATTATCGTTGATTCTCATCGTCGCTGCAGCTGTAACGGCAGACGAGGAACCATCAGTTGCAAGATTATTAGTATCAAAACAAGTTTTAAACAAATATTTAGTTGAAAATATGGATATTTTAATAAAATATACGCTATATAATGTTGGGACAGCACCTGCTGTAGATGTTAAGCTCGTAGACAATGGATTCCACCCTGAAGTGTTCACTGTGGCCGGAGGACAATTGTCAGCTGAGATTGATAGAATAGCTCCTCAAACAAATGTTTCTCATGTAGTCACCCTCAGATCTAACAGATATGGCTACTTCAACTTCACATCTGCTGAAGTTAGATACAAAGCCAGTGAAGATGCTGTTGAGGTAAGCATTCAAAAGTAACACATTAAAAGTGAAAGTATGGAATGCTAATATAAAAATTGCTGACATAATTATGTTTGTCTGTCCAATTCTTTAAATTTTTTAAATATTCAAAGTTTCTTAAATATTTTATAGTATTAGGGGATCAACAAAACCAACTTTTACTTCTTTATGTCAAATTTATTAGCTCTATTAAAGTTACATCTTAACTATTTTGAAAATAGCTTACCTAAATTCTAAAAATAATATATGAGAAGAAATATTCAAAAAATGTGATACAATGTCTTATATGCTTACTGCATTCTTTTAAACTATTGGCTCAGTAACAATATATTGAATGCTTAAGAATAAAAGAAATGTCACAATTATTAAGTTTTAAAATATATCCATGTTATTCAATAAAAACAAGTTACTCCTTAAAAATATATCATACAACATTTTTATAATCCATTACTTGTTAAAATGCATTATATTAATGTACTCTATCACCTCATTAATCTATTTCAGAGTCAATTCTCAATCAGCAGTGCACCAGGGGAAGGAACAATTGTTGCCTTCAAGGACTATGACCGCAAGTTCTCATCACACATTTTAGATTGGGCAGCATTTGCAGTCATGACCTTACCTTCCTTGGCTATTCCTTTTGGTCTGTGGTACTCCTCAAAGAGTAAATACGAGAAACTGGCCAGACCCAAAAAGAGTCATTAGGTAGCTTAGGTTTAGACTTGTCATTGCATGTGGTTCTTTATCATTTTTTTTTTTGAAAACCTTTTTTACTTTCTGACATTAAAAAATTTATAGAATGAAAATAATTTATATAATTTTTCTAATTGTTGTATATGTTGTATGAATTGCAAATGTGTATATTGAAAGGAATTTTGTAATAATGTAATAGTTTTTATATTCAAATAGAATGAATTCAAATAGAAAAAACAAGTTAAATTGTATAATTATATACTTTATGACTAAAGAATAATGTTAGTGATACATTTATCATTTCGTTAGTTATGATCATTCACATAATTCATTTGTTAATAATTTATAATATGAACAATAAAAAAATTCTAATTTATGCTGAATTTTCTTTTAAAACCTCAATCTTATATGCATAATATTAATTAAAAAATTAAGTTGTAATTTTACTGTTATGGCAGTGTCAATGTGTTTTTTGTGTTATGGAATATTCAAACACCACTTGAGATAAATCCTTTATTTATAATATTTTCCACATTCACACTGTATAATGTTAGAAAACAAATGTATATAGCACTGTTTTGTGTAAATCTATAAAGACGAAAATACGTGAAAAAAGAAGTATATTTTTCTAGATTTTGTAGCCTAATATTATTCCCTACTTCATAGGTTTACTAAATATAATAGGACTGTCTATAATTTAATTTATTAAATATTATGTTGTTATTTGTTTGTTATTAAACATAATAATTATAATTTCAACTCAATTTGTTAGTTAAAAGAATATGAATGATTGATTTTATAATTAAAAAAAAAATCAAATAAAATTATTTACACTATAAGTTATAACTTTAAAGAATTATACGCACTCTGTGCAAAATAACTTGTTTAATCTGTCATTCATTTGACAATATTGATAAAAATCGAAGTCAGAGTTCGCAATAGCATTGACAGTTGACATTTCAATTGGACGATGTTTATCTTTATTTAATTTTTAAATTTATGTTTAATTTAAATATTTAAAATTATATGCTATAAGTATGTCGGGTCAGTGTGTTGCAAACAGAAAACGACCTCTTGTAGTACATGAACAAACACGGGAAATGATTATACGCATTTTACAAGTATGCGTCGAGGAGAAAAACGCAGGAAATATTTTTCTTCCTATAAATCAAGCTTTAGAGCGAGCGGCCCGATATACGGGGTTAAGTAAACAAATTATAATAAATATACATAAGGAAGCTAAACATGGACATCGATCGAGAAAGGGAAGATTGTGCAACAAAAAGAATAATTTAAATGTAAATTGTTTCGATAGGAGTGTAGTGCATAGATGTATTGAAGATTTTTATTTAACTAAGAAAACCATTCCAACTTGTTCGAGCCTTTTGACCGCGGTAAGAGAAAAAATTGATTTCCCTTGGCAAGCAACCACTTTAAGAAAAGTTTTAAAATCAATGGGATACCAGTGGCTGAAATGTAAAGGACATCGGCGACGACCGATATTAGCGGAGAAACCAGAAATTATGTTTGCCAGATCAAACTACCTAAGAAAAATTCGTGAGTACAGAGAGAGTGACCATCATGTCTTCTTTTTGCTAGAAACATTAGTTGACAAAAATATGTGCTTGAAAAAGTGCTGGAGAAATAATTTAGCTGATAATGTATTATTGGATAGTTCAACATATCGGCTTTTAATGGTGTATGCCAGTGCTGGAATCTTTTCAAATGGCAAAAAATTAATTTACAAAGTAGGCACTACAAAAAGTAATGATTGCAATGTAAATTGTGCTGAATTTGAGAAAAGCTACCATGATATGCTCATCCCTAATATTCCACCAAACAGCGTTATTGTAATTGACAGTGTTCCTTATCATAATTCTAAAAATAAAAAAATTCCATCAAAATCCAGCTCAAAAGTGGAAATGGTTGACTGGCTCTCCAAACATAGTGTTGAAGCTTCTATCACCATGAGGAAAGATGAATTGTTTAAATTAATTGAACTGCGTAACCTTAAAAGATATAAATCCAAAATAGGAGAGATAATGAAAGCTTATGAACATGAAGTCTTGCAGCTACCACCCTACATGTGTGACTTAAATCCTGTAGAAGTGGCGTGGGCTAAAATAAAAGATATTGTAAAGCAACACAAAATCCATTCAGATTTAACCTTAGAACAAACGAGGAAACTAATAGAAATGTCAATCAAAAAGATAACAGAAAAAGATTGGAGCGACTGTGATGAACATGTTGTAGCTTGTGAAGGTATTTACTGGGAAAAAGATACTTTAATGGAGAATACTCTTGATGCTTTTGTGGTGGAAGAAAACAATGCAGAAGACAGCAACTCAGATTCCCATATATCTGGTAGTGATTCTGACAATGATTACTTATACTATTGAAAATCTACACTTCCAGTCAAAGTTTTTAAAACACTTTACTATATTATTTTTATGAAAATATTTCAAAATTAGAATTTATTTATGTTTAATGAAATTAGGGATGTCTGCTCATTTGAATCCTTACTTATATTATAAATGCGAAAGTAACTCTGTCTGTCTGTCTGTTACGCTTTCACACCTAAGCCACTGAACCGATTTTGATGAAATTCAGTATGAAGGTAGAACTGAACTTGGGAAAGATCATAGGATATTTTTTATCACGAAAAAATTTTTATAAATAAATATTTTTATTTTTTATATATTTTTTTGACAAATAATCTAGACATTGGGAACGTCTATAGGCTACTCCTTATACGTCGCGCGATATAGCCGAATTCCACGCGGGCGAAGCCGCGGGCAGAAAGCTAGTACTTTATATATCAATATATTGAAACTTTAATATTTATCAGGTTTATGATATTAAACACTATTTGACAATTAATCCAAAGAGTGAACTAGTCAACTTTAAAAGTTTACATAAAATTAAATTTTCCATATGAATAGACTAAGTCTGTGTCCATTTTAACTTCATTATTTTAAAAAAAACATAATCTTAGCAAGTAAGTTTTAATGGAAAATATTTGGTGTTGTGTTAACAATTAAAAAAAGTATACTCATAAATGTTGTATGTAGGTACAAAGTAAAATAAGTATTTATATTTTTATTTATTTTTATTCTGTGATTAAAAAAGTATTTAGGAAAAGGTTGTTTTAAGAAAATCTATCTTTATATTTATATACTATGGTTCTATTTTAAATTTAACTTTAGAATCTGTTTTATTTTTTTTATGAAGTTTACAACATATTAGTGATGTAGCTTTGTTTTATTTACACATTTGCATTTATTTTTTGATATTAAAGTATTATGTGTAATATATGTAACATTGGTCTAGTATAAATACATTATAAATGTGAGATCTTTGGCTTTATCGATTATTACACATATTAAATGAATCCATTTTAACTAGATCAATAACTTATATTTTGATATTTATCCTATTTATTTAGAAAATCTGATGTTCAAACACTTAACAGTAGTTTGAAGTTAGTTTATCGAACCCAGTTAAAATAGTTTCATTTAAAATGATAAATGTATGTCTATTTAAAAATATTTGTGTATAGTTTCTTGTTCTCTTGGCATTTTTATATGAATGAATGCCAAAAATACTTTTACAAGAATATATTGATAGTGAAGTTGTGATTATGTGTAATATAAATGTATTATCTTCTCATATGAATATAATATATAAAAGGAAATGAACTTCGGTGTTAGGTTAAGTCACTCTACATCTCTCTCATGTGACTTTAGGGATCTAACCCACAATGAGTCACACCAATGTTTTTAGCTAACAGCATACCTAAGTAGAAGGTAACTGAAGAAAATAGAATCTGTTTTTATTTTTTTTCTATCTTCAAAAATGAGTGAGATATGTCGCTTTAAAGTGCAGCCTCGGTCGCGCTAGTAGCGCTACTGTGTGACGTCACGTGCACACTTACATACATGTACGTTGTAACAACATGCACACCACACCGCGTACATACCTATCGCCACGTGACGTCACCAGCCGATATCGACGAAACGCAAACTTTAAGACGCTGTAATTTCTGAAGTCCTTGCCCGATTTTGATGAAACAAAAACCATTGTTATTTGCAAGAACTGGCGCATTTAATGCATTCTACTTCACTTTTTTAATAAGGTTTAGATGTGTTGGTGTGACTCATTAATTTTATAAACTTTCTTGTTAGGTGGTAGGAGGTTCGTCCTCCGACTGGCTCGCGACCACTATCATGTCAAAGACGAACCGCCAAATATCTAATGATGTGTTCCGGTTCGATGGCATGTAAGCCAGATTTTCCCCTTTCCCACCCATCCTTTCCCCAAAATGTGGTGGTTCTGATAGTGGACTACTACATTGTCCCCCCTTCCATCAGTATCCTCTAGGTTGGCAACGCATCTACAACATCTCTGGTGTTGTAGATGTCTATGGGCGAAGGTAACCACTTACCATCAGGTGGTCCTTCTGCTCGTTTGCCGTCCGTTATCAATAAAAAAAAAATAAATAAATAAATAAACCTGTTGTTTCCTGTGAAATTAATCTTCACAAATAATGAAACATATTAATATTTTTTTAATTCACCCTTACTAATATTATAAATGCGAAAGTAACTCCGTCTGTCTGTATGTCTGTCTGTCTGTTACGCTTTCACGCCTAAACCACTGAACCGATTTTGATGAAATTCGGTATGAAGATAGAAGTAAACTTGGGAAAGGACATAGGATACTTTTTATCGCGAAAAAAATGATAGAGGGGGTTGAAATAGGGGATGAAAGTTTGTATGGAAGTTCCTTATTGTCAAACATAAAATCATGTAAGATTGTTTAACTGTTTACAACTTCACCACATAAACAACTTAACCAACTAACAAATAATCTAGACCTTGAACAGAAAACAACTTGACAAATAGTCTAGACCTTGGGAAAGACTATAGGATACTCCTTATCATATCGCGCGATATAACCGAATTTCACTCGGGCGAAGTCGCGGGCGGAAAGCTAGTATATTATAAATGTATAACCCTTGATACAGGTAAATGTCTAGTCTTTAAAATAAATGTCAACTATTTTACATTATAGTCACTTTTTATAATATTTTTGCCTCTATTTTAAATGGCATGTTATTTTTTTTGTTCCTAATTATGTATGTTATAATTATTAAGAAACTTGTAAGTCTGTCTATCTGTCTGTGATTTTGAAATAAACTTTTTTTCTCAGTCAAGTAACTTTTTTTATTTTACTATAACTGAAAGTTTAAGAATAAAAAAAGAAATCCAATAAATACAACAAATTTTGATTGATGTAACTAAAGTAACTAAAATTTTTAATTTTAATTGTTTGATAAAACAATTTGATTGATCATTCCCAAAGATCACCATCTCGAGGTGAACAAGCACTACGAACTCACCAACTAACTGACCAGGAATACCTAGGATTAGAGTTAATTTATATGCGATTTTTTAAATAACAGTGAAATCTTTCTATTATCTACTAAAAGACCTCGGCCTTTCTAGAACTATCATCAGTTAATTTTTAGCACGTATTTCAAAGACGGCATTAGTAGAATCATTTAAAATATGGTTAGGTAGAGGTCGGAACGCGGACAGTGTTTGTGAACGTTAATGCGTATTTTAAAGGGGCCCCTTAAACCTACACGTTGGGTCGTAAGTCCCAGGCACTCTCCAAACTCCTCTCTCTGCTACGCGATGGGCACCCGCACGGTGAATCCATGGATTGCTAAGCAGTTTCTTCTCTTTTATAGTCAATTTAAAATATTTAACTTTTTAAGAATCTATTTTCGTTGGTATTAATAGTGCTTATTACAAAAAGTATAAAATTCCTTTCCTTGGTGTGTTAAGAATATTTATATAATAGTTCATACATTCATGCGGATTACAATCCTACATTAAGCAAATTAAATAGCTTACCTTACCTAGCTTCACGCTTTGTCCCTAGCGGGGTAGTCAGAGAGGACTGAGCGCCAAACGCTACGGTCTCTGCATACCTCTTTCGCCTCGTCCACAGTCATTAACCTCTTCACGCATGCCCTCCGGGGGGTCCTCATGCTTTCTACGTGACGTTCCTCCAGTATCATTGATACTGTGCTCTCGAAGGTAAGAAAATAATATAAAATGCATATATATATATATATATATATATATATATATAGTAGGTAGGTTAACCTAGTAAGCAATACGTTTAAATATTCAGTAAATACAAAAGAATATGTATTTCTTTATGAACTTCGAAGGCGGCATCCTCTAATGCTAATAAACGAGCCAATGGGATATTTCCATAATTTAGTTAGATAGAGAGTGGACATCGGACAACGGAGGCGTGCGTCAGTACATTTAAAGGGGTCACTTAAGCCTAACTTACTACCACTTAAGCTTAACTTTGTGGGTTCGATTCCCACTCCAAGAAATGTTAGTATTTTCATTTCCTGGGTTTGGTAACAAGGCAAAGCGCGGAGTTGAGTTCCGCCACTCAACACGCAATGCCACAATTTGGCGGAAAGTGGGGAACGGAATTGTTGTAAGAGAACGGAGTGTCTTAACACTAGGTTCTCAGGTTCCCTCTGCCTACCCTGCTCTATGTGGGATACAGCGTGAAGTTAAGAAAGAAGAAGAAGACTTAAGCCTCGACTTGGGTTAGAGTTAGGCACTATCTGAGCTTCTCTCTTTGTAACGTGATGGGCCCGGTAACCTAATTGGTGGATTACTGAGGAGTTTCATTCTTATAACAAAATTGACTCGAATCTATAGTTAAGAATATAACATTCAATAATTTTTTTTTTTAATAAAAAACAAAGACAAAAAGCCAAATATTTGACCATCCAAAACAAACATTATGTTTAAGTCGCTAATGATACAAAATATCACACTAACCTATTAATTAGCTTACTTGAAGGTTTTCGCTTTCGCAGTGTTATAGATACGTAGCTGAATACGAGTAGAATGAATTCGTATCAACATACTGAAATTAATTTAAGCGTTAGGGAAAAATACGTGCAATAATACGTAACTCCTAATTATAGCTAATTTATACTGTATATTATTATTATTATATAGTGTTTCATCTACAGGAACTTGTAGAATGTAACGATTTTGTATTTTGAAAGCAATTTTTTATTTTATATGTATTGTTAATTCTTCAATCCGCAAAGTTTTTTTTTTAAGTATATGGCATGTAAGCCAGGTTTATCTCTTTCCGACCCATCCTTTCCCTAAAATGTGGTGGTTCCGATAGCGGACCACTACATTGTTCTCCCCTGTATCCTCTAGGTTGGCAACGCATCTACAACGTCTCTGGTGTTGTAGATGTTCATGGGCGAAGGTAACCACTTACCATCAGGTGGTCCTTCAGCTCGTTTGTCATCTGTTATCCATAAAAAAAAATATTATATATAATATTTTAACGTAACATAATTATATTTTAACGCCTGTCATGGCGCAGAGAGCGTGCCACTGTAAACGCTACAGGTTGTGGGTTCGATTCCCACTCCAGGAAATCGATTTTTTCATTTCCTGGGTTTGGTAACAAGGTTCTCTCTGCCTACCTTGCTGATACATGCAGGATACAGCGTGAAGTTAAAAAAAAAAAGGCAAAGCGCGATGTTGAGTTCCGCCACTCAACACGCAATGCCTTGATTCGGCGGAAAGTGGGGAACGGAGTGTCTTAACACTAGGTTCCCTCAGCCTACCCTGCTATATGCGGGATACAGCGTGAAGCTATGTATGTATGTATTATATTTTAACCGTAGAAAAAGAAAACAAGAATATGATCTATCAAAATTGAACCCGTAACCACCTTGCACATAGCTCTATTCCGACATGTTACCACTGCACAACAATAGTTATTGTAGTTTCGCATTCTATTTACATTGATTTAGATAGTGTTTATTTTGCTAACTGATAACCGTTTAGATAAAAGGATTTTGACATTTAGTCTGTGATTAGAATAAGTTTTATTTTCTTTCATGAAATAAAAAAAATCCCAAATAAATAAGAAAAAATATATAAATAAAGCAATTAAATAAATTTTCCCCCTGTGAGGGGACGGGGTTAGAATACAATTCCCATCCGCCGCTGGGTAGTGTCCCGTAAAAGGCGGGTATCCTAGTAATTTGGTGGTAGCAGGTTCGTCCTCCGTCTGGTTAGCGACCACTATCATGTCAAAAACGATCCGCCAAATATTTAAAGATGTTCCGGTTCGATGGCATGTAAGCCAGGTTTTCCCTATTTAACACTCACCCTTTCCCCAGAATATGGTGGTTTCGATGGCGAACTGCCGCGGCCACTACGTTATTTCCTCTCCCTCCCATCTGAACACTAGGTCGGCAACGCATTAACAACTCCTATGGTGTTGTAAATGTCCATGGGCGAAGGACAACTTGCCATCAGGTGGTCCTTCTGCTCGTTTGCCATCTTTGCTTCACCAATAAAAAAAAATACAAATATTGCAAAATAAATAAGTACTTATATATATATAAGGGATAAGAATGGCCAATCTGTCTCAATGATGGATTAGTTTCTCGTCGGCTTAAAACGAGCACTTTCTATTTTTATACTAATTTATTAAGGCCATCGTAGCGCAGTGGAACCATGTTTGATTGCAAACGTGATAGGTTGTGGGTTCGATTCCCACTTGAGTTAATGATTATATTTAAATTCAAGAAAAAGCGCGGCGTTGAGTTTCGCTACTCATGACGCAATGTCTTGAATTCGAGCGGAATGTGGCGGACAGTGTCTTGACACTAGGTTCTAGCTGATTGCGCTGCAATGCGGGATAAAGCGTGAAGCTGCTACTACCTAAATATTCAATAGTATAACAAAATACACAAAAGGAAACTCTGTCAGCTTTCTTTTAAAATTGTTAAAAGAGAGATGATGAGTAATCGTCAAATTTTTAACTTCTAAAAGGTCATGACTAACTATTTAAACTTAAAGCCTTCTTATTAAGTATAAGAAGGCTTTAAGTTTAAATAGTTAGCTTAGATAGAATATTTAGATTTATCTTGTATTTCTCCTTATAATTTAGCTGGTTTAACTTCTAAGTTGATATTATCTATATATAAATGAATGCATGAAGCAAAATCTTTGGATCCCTTTTTACGACAATTACGCGAACGGAGGAGCATGGGACTGGCTTTTTCTTTTTTTTTTCGAACGGATAAATATGCTGTTGACCCTACTGGTCTTTACAGCGACACCGGGGAGGTGAGGGAAGAGGGTGCTCAATCCCTGCGAAATGCAAGCACTAAAAGGCTGCTTGAATTTTGGAATTTTTGAATTGGAAATTGGAATCTCTATTCTAAGCGAACCGATCGCGACATGAAGACGCGACCGGTGGTAACTAGACTAATCTAAGGGACCCAAATAAATCCTATCTGATGGACCCGGCCGCTCCGACGCGCGGACGAGCCGTTATGTAACCTGGACATGGGACTGGGCACACCTATAGTTGTAGAGAAGAAGCGACAACGGGGACATTAGTACCTAACACTTATTGTGAATAATTTCTCTGCCGGCAACGCACCTGTAGCTCCTCTGGTGTTACACGGGGCCGTGGGCGGCGGGGATCACTTACCATCAGGTGACCCGAACGCTCGTTTGCCTTGTCCTTTCCATAAAAAAAAATAATAATAATAATTTATACTTAGTAGAACTTTAAATTAAGTAGTACTTATGTACGATTACTACTTATAATTAAGTACATGAGAAGTTCAATGACATTTTTGAGTGTACTTTATTTACATTGTTATAGTTAAACAAACAAATATATTTCTAAAATAAAATATATAAAAAAATATTGTAATGAATTGAGGCGTACGTTATCGATCTACTTATTGACTTCATTAATGACTTAAATATTATCAATAAATTAGATAATCGATATCTGATTCGGTATAATGTTAAAGTTGTATTTCTAAAAAAATTGGCTATTGTTTACTTCGACTACTTAGATCGTAAACTGGGAAATATCTAACAATCAGAGATAGCTACCTACATTATTGATAAGTAAATTGCATGCCTTTATAGACAAACCATTTTTTATGGGAAGGACAAAGAAAAAGTGTTCGGGTCACATGATAGTAATTGATTACCGCCGTCCACAAATATATGTAAATGTAGTGTACCCTACATAATATATTATTAACCTGTCAGGATTTAATTAAAGAAGTTAAGTTGCTAAAAATATATTTATGAATACTAAAATATACGTAACACCTGTACAAGAGGCACAAGCGTGTGACTGTTAACGCGAAAGGTTGTGGGTTCGATTCCCACTCCAGGATATGAAGTATTTTCATTTTGTGGGTTTGGTAACAAGGCAAAGCGCGGCGTTGAGTTCCGCCACTCAGCACGCAATGCTTCAATCTGGCGGAAAGTGAGGAACGGAATTGTTGTAAGAGAAGGGAGTGTCTTAACACTAGGTTCTCAGGTTCCCTCTGCCTACCCTGCTATATGTGGGATACAGCGTGAAGTTAAAAAAATATATACATAAAATATACGTGATTAATTCGGTTAAGATAGTTACACTTAATATATATATATATATATAAAAATCTCGAAAATCGAAGATCTCATTAGGAGAGAATCTACTGTACCGTTCCACTTACCGCTCCATTTTGGTACATTGCGTATTAGACGGTGTAAAAAATTTGTCTTACCATACATAGGGAATGAGAATACCTAATTATAAATACTAGTTGCCCTAATGAGGTTGCCTTAACGTGTTAACATGTTACTTTATACAAAAGTTTCAAACTTATAGCAGTGTAAGCAATAGGTATATATTTCATTAATTTAACGTATTTCTGATATTTTTTATGTTATTATAAAAAATATTGGTCCCCACTTCTCCATATACACTTTTTTATATTTTTATTTTTTATGGATAACGGATGGCAAACGAGCAGAACGAACACCAGATGGTAAGTGGTTACCTTCGTCCATGAGCATATACAACACCAGAGATGTTGTAGATGCGTTGCCGACCTAGAGGATACAGATGGAAGGGGGAGGACAATGTAGCAGTCCGCTATCGGAACCATCACATTTTGCGGAAAGGATGGGTGGGAAAGGGGAAAACCTGACTTACAAGCCATCGAACCGGAACACATCATAAGATATTTGACGGTTCATTTTTGATATGATAGTGGTCGCGAGCCCGACGGAGGACGAACCCTACCACTAACTCCTGGGATACCCGCCTCTTAAGGGAACTACCCAGCGGCGGAGGGGAATTGTATTCTAACCCCGTCCCCTCAAAGGACAAAACGCTCCATCCGCTTAATTATCATAAAAAGGAATCCAAAGCTGTTCCATCATATGCTAATATTATGATGACACACAAAGACTAAGCAACGTTTGCTATAAACATTAATGCCCCTATATATGTACAACACAAAGATATTATTGATTATTTCTCAATCAAGAATGTCGAATGCTCTGACTTCTATCTATTTCAAAAGAACTATATGGCTATAAAACTTTTATGATAAACACTGCATCGCTCAGCTTTTTTTTTTCTGCTTGCGCAATTTTGGTAGTGATTGATAAGTACTAATGCTATCATGGCGAAATTGGATCGAAGTTTAACACGTTGACCGCCAATAAGGTTTTCGTAAAAATGTACTAAAAATGTTTGACCTAT
Source organism: Philaethria dido (assembly GCA_033558755.1). Taxonomy (NCBI): domain Eukaryota; kingdom Metazoa; phylum Arthropoda; class Insecta; order Lepidoptera; family Nymphalidae; genus Philaethria; species Philaethria dido. The sequence goes on from JAKGSA010000142.1 coordinate 117,178, forward strand.
TTTAGGTTTAATTTACGATAATGAGTGAGAAAAAAAATATTTTATTTGTATTGAGATATTTTTGGAGGTGGCTTTTTGTGTTTTTGTATGTGTCAGTCACCGGTGGTCGACGCGGCGCAATGGTTGAATATTACAGATAACGCCGCGTCGGCCACCGGTGGGTGACACGGCGGTCAATGTGTTAAGGCATTACTCCGCAAAGTAAGGTTCTCACTTCTATTCTTCACTTTCCTCCCTGATTACAAATACTGAGTGTTGAGTGGCGGAACTTAACTTGTCTTACCAAAGCGGAAATGGAAATAATTAATTAATAAATATGATCATTCCATCCAGTGGAATCGAACTCACAACCAATCCCGTTATAAATGTCCCACTGCGCCACGTGGAAGTGTTATATGTAGTATATGATAATGTTCGAATTTTTTTATTTTTAACAACTACATGAAAGGCCCTGCTCTAAAAGTTGTAGGAGATGCTAATGTAGGTGATATTGGATAATTAAAATATATAAAACATTTATTTTCACGAAAAACATGACTAAAAAAATTACATACAAATAGAATTATTTTACTACTTTACACGCCTGGTACGAACATATATAAAGTTCTTCCCTCACTGAATGACCAACAGACAGACAATACTCAGTCGAGACTACTGGCTATAGTTGAAATTTGGCATGTTCCTTGGTGAGTGTAAGAGAGCATTAAGTGAGGATTTTTGGAAGTTTCTACAGAAATCGAAAAAAGGGACTTCACATTTTAATGGACGGTAGAAAAGGAAATCATAAAGTTCACGCGAGTACAATTGCGGTCGAAATCTATTTATAGCATTCTAAGCGCTTAATTTTATATATTTTATCGATTCTCATTAGAATATAATATTCCATTGAATAGACAATAATATCGATTTATATTATAATTTCACAAAAACACGTTTTAGTCATTAACTCGATTACTTAATATATATAGTAGGTACCTAAGCATATTAATTGAATTCTTCAAATATACATAGTGTGGGAAAAAGATCAAGTTATTTCATTTTCGTAAGTTATAAAGTTATAAGGTATATTACAATTTGTCATAAAGTCAATATATTGTTGTATGATGTGATTTCGTTTATCACTCGGGAGAATAATTATTATTACACTATTTCCATTCCTTCTCTGCTACATGACGCGGTGTTAATTTCCGCCACTTAACGAAGTCAATTTCAGGCGAAAATTGAACATACTAGGTTATTTCTACCTACCCTGCTATGCGGTAAAAAGCGTAAAATTGCAAAACAAAAATAAAGCCCATTTGGACGTTTAAACGAATATCGCGTGTCGTTAATGCTAATCTACGTCACGATAATGAGCTTAAGTATATTATATAAATTGTATAATTTACTAAATACTTTTCCAGTAACTAATATTTAATAGATATTAATATCCTACCAGTGGCGAATGGTGGAAACTTTTTAACGTCACGCTGTAACCCGCATATAGCAGGGTAGGCAGAGGGATCTGAGAACCTAATGTTGAGCTGCTGTCAACATCTCCGTTCCCCACTTTCCGCCAGATTGCGTCATTGCGTGTTAAGGGGCGGAACTCAACGCTTTGCCTTGTGACACAACCTAAGAAATGAAAATACTAAATTTTACATTTCCTGAAGTGGGAATCGAACCCACAACCTGTCGCGTTAAAGTCGCACGCTTGTACCTCTGCGCCACGACAGACATTGTAACGTGTAACTAGGAAATAATATAACGAAAATTTTCTAGTAGGTAAATAATAAAACAAAATGCAAGACACATGTGTATTTAATCATAGCGATGAAACAATGTTGTTGTCACAAATACATATAATATATAACATACTACATTATTATAACAAAATATATCTATTAATTGGCTATAAACAAACAAAGTAATAATTATTATTATATATTATCAACATTAGAGGCCCAACTTCAGGTCAACGCTGACATTTCATATGCTTGTTAAATCATTTCCTCATTATCAATAAGTACTTTGTAAATATGAAAATGTTTTAACAGAGCAGGATTAGAACCCATATCCCTTGGAACCTTTGAGATCAGTGACCAATTAAGCTAGTACATCTTTAATTTTCGTTTTTTACACATATTAAAAGAAACTATGAATAAAAATATTGAATTATATTCGAAAATACATTTTAGTCTACCACAGACTACTGTAGTGTTCGAAACGTCGGGTTTCCAAAAATATATTCCCGAATATTAAAATATACGCGATTAAACCGGTTAAAGTAGATTCATTTAATATCTATACATAGTCATCGAGCCACGGCAAAATTTTTATAAGTTCACTATACTCCAATTCTTTCCCCTGGCGTATTTACAATATTTATTTATTTTTCAGAAATTCATTCTACTGTGAATAACGACTAACATTACAAAATTATAATTGTTACAATAAAAAATCAAAGGACACAGCAGCGAAAACAATAATTTCAGTTTACATTTCTTGTTGTTAGCCTCTCTGTATGGAAATTGTTGTTACATATAGATTATTTCAAAGAATGATCAGTTTTAAGAATAATTTCTTTGCCCGATAAAGAATCCTATTTACTTAATATTTTTAAATGTTAAAAAAACAATATAATTGATATAAAATTAAATATTTGAATCAAAATAAATTATGTTCCAAAAGTAGCAAGTAAGTAAGTAGTTGGAATAACACTTTTGATCACATTAAAATAAGCGAGGAATACAAAAAATATCAAATAACCATATTGACCGTCACAACCAAACCCAAGGTCATATTAATACAATTTTTATAGTGTAATTACAATGTTTACAGTTGATTTTTTTAGCTTTTTTAGCTATTCGAAAGAACACACACAGAAGTGAAAATTTAGATTGGTAGCAAAAGGTCATTATTGATTGATTGTTGTTGTTAATGTAGGAAATAAAAGTTAAAAAAAAAATCGGGCCCTATAAAGCGAATACTTTAGATTACTAAATTAGACAGCTGTTAAGATCACAATAATAACAATAATTTACATGTCACAAAAATAAATTTTAAATATAAGTATATTTAATTTAAAAAAAATACCATTTTAACTCATCCGCCGATCACTATGAGGTAAAATTTGATTCGTCTAATTTGCCATAAATGAAAAAATATATTTGTAATAAAATATTAAATAGTTATAAAGAAATAAAATTGTATACATAAATCATAATAATGTTTTATCTAAATTAATTTGTTAAAAATTGATAGCTTTAAGATGATCAAGAAAAAATATTTAAAAAAAATAATGGTTGATAACATGTTCTGCTAATTGGTAAGAGGGTAAAGTCAGGAAAGCAATACAAAGAGGATCATTTAATACTATAGATCATTTAATATATAGTTATACAGAAATAAAATTGTATATATAAATCATAATTATTTAAATTAATTTATTAAAAATTGATAGCTTTAAAATATTAAGAAAAAATATTAGACAGAAAACAAAAAAATAAGATTAAAAATCATCATATAAAATAAATAAAATAAAAAAAATTGTTCTTAATAAATAAAACAACACAAAAAGTCTAAAGTTAAACAACAAACGATTAGTTTTTACAGAATTTTTTTTTTTAATAAAATTTAATCTATTTTAATTATTTACTAAAAAGGTTTCATAAAAAATATTAGCATGGCAACTCAGCGTTACTTTTTAATATTGTAAAAAAAAACTTAAGCTGCAATCTCAAACTGTCAGTGAATGGGTTAAAATTAGAAAAAGGAATGTACTTCTATTGTTATTGTTCACATTAAAAATGGCAATATGCTAAATTACAACAGACTAGTTACAAATTTAATAAAAATTATTACTTTTATAAAAATAATATATGAAACGTAATGCTGATATTATTAAATAATTTATTATACAAAATATTTTTTATCTATCCTAATGGCGAAGGTGTTAGCGGTTTTATTCGCTTTATCTATATCTAAATGAACTTATTTTACAAAAGAGTAATAAAATAAAAACTATATCTTTGATTATTCTAGATGACTTCATAATTAATGGTTTTTCTCTATGGGTCAAACTAAGAAGCACAAATTTAATGGGAGTTAAGCCACTTTACATGATAATCGATATAAAAAGTATGTTATAAAAGTGAAGATTCATATGATCACTAGTACTAAAAAAAGAATGTCAACTGTGCAAACACATTGACTTTGCATCATACCTATAAAAATACATAGACATTTTACCAAATAATCAGTAAGTGCACTATAAGGCATTTTAGAGAAATTCTTGATTACAACAATAATAAAATTTAATACAGATTCGCTCAAATATCCTAACGACTAGGACTTATATCATGATATAAAAATATTGCATTAGTTATTTACATTGCTACAAATACCTTCAAACAGTGTCCGAATCGCCAGTCGTATCTGAAAGATTGGCTTATCTCGTGATATGACGCCAAAAATTACTTTCAAAAGCATGTATTGTATGTTTATATGTTTATGGGATCTGGATTATATGATAAGTTAACGACAGGAGATGACGCACCGTAGTCTGGTGTCGAGGGGGTGGTGGTAGGCGGCGAGTCCAAGGGTTTTGCGAGTACAGGTGCTACGTATTCTGGGAAACGTATTCTGGATTCCTCCTGCAAAGGCGCCGGTGGAGTGCAACTTGGGAACGGACTCAACAATAAAAAGGTACCAAAGGCGACAATTGAAGCCATAATTAAAATTATTGTTCTAGCCTCAAATCCAGCTCGCAAACCCGCCCAAGCGGCCATACTAATCAAAAGTAGTAAAACCGAAACACGGATAAGTCTGACAGCAGTAGAATGTATGCGTCCTCCACCAACACCACTCATGTCACAAGGACCATAAGCAAAGTATAAATTATGTTTGTCCCCAATGTGTTTTAAAATAAAGTAGATGAGCCCAAATGGGGCAATGAGGGGACAAGCGAGACTGTATACCATAGTAATGGAGAAAATAGCCAGACTCCATGCATAATGTACTCCAAAAGGAAATTCATATAAAATAGCTTTTTTCACGTAACTCTTTTCCGCTTTCGATTTAGATTGCAATAGATACCAAACATAAAGAAACAATTCTGGAAAACGTATCAGTTCAAGTGAAGTTCCAATAAATCCTGAAGTTATCACATAATTGACAAAAAATGCACCTTTATCGGGTAGGAAGACACAATCCCATCGCATAGTATCGTTTTCGTGATGTAAAGTCCAAGCAACAAAAGCCTCAGCACTGGTTAATCCTAAAGAGGGCAAAATCAAAGTCATTAAAAGAAGAAAAGATACAGTTTTTGTCATAATAGAATAGTTCTGTTGAGATTTGGTCCAATGGGAAAGAAATTTATCTGAGAAGGCCACAATAGCAGGCATCACTGCGGCCATAGTCCACAGCAGCAACGTAGGGAGAAACTCAAATATTAAACTGCCAATTTTGTTCATTGTTTCAGGTCTGGCTACTCTTGAATTAAATAAGTTAACAACAAAGGCTGGTGTTGTTAAGAAAAAGAGGACAACAAATAAAAAGAGATTAACAAGGATAGCTTTAAGATACCAAACTCCAGGCTGAACGCTTAAGTTTTCCCAGATTATGTCTGACGGATTAGTGGCATGTTGTAATACCCACCCTCTATGTAAACTAAAATGGTTAATAACATGTTCTGCTAATTGGTAAGAAGGTAAAGTCAGGAAAGCAATACCAAGAGGATCATTTAATACTATAGCCCGACATCTCTGTGCTTCATCCTTTAGACGTTTCTCCTCGTTTGTATAATATTCCAAAGCATCTACCTCTGGTCCACACAATTGTGGTTTTACTGTAATCCTTTTACCAGTCTTTCTAAAATATGTGTCTGTATAATTGAGAGCTTCTGTCACCATTTCTTTTTTTTCTTGCACTTCATTCAATTTGTTAATATTATAGGCTAAACGTAGATCAACAATTTGAATATGTGGGAAGTTGTGAGTAAAGTATGCTCTTATAGTAGCTTCATTTCTGTCTGCTTTTGATATATTTGTTATCATTATTGTACCTGTCATGGATGTTGGGACTGGTTTTCTTCCAGTACACCTTCTCATTATCAAAACTGACATTGGTAAAAATAAAATGCTTAAAATAGTATGTACCCAAAGCCATGGTGATCTACCATTTATATTGGAAAGTGTAGTGCTACTAAATGTACTAGAGTCCGCTTGCAAAGTGCCGGAAAAATTAATTGGAAGTATAATACCAATTGACACTAAAGCAACAATAAACATCAGAGTTATGGCATGTCTCTGAAAAGATAAGTAGTGTACTGCATCCGGTCCACACTTTGCAAGTACTTGTTCGCGAGTGAGTCGGAATACTGCTGGCAGCCACGTGAAGAAACCCTCGTCGATATTCGTTGACTCATCGGTACTAGTTCTTCTTTCCACTAACGAGTCATTATCTCCTCCTCTAAAGAATAAGCTTGTCCACCGACTCCTAGAACGCTGCACTAGAGCCATACGGCCATAATTCCACGCAGTGCGACGTAAAACCGTGAATAATAGAATTAAGCAGGTCCACGATATTAAATTCAATATCAAGGTCTGCGGGATGCCATTGTACGCCCCCGTTATAATAATACTTTGTGATGTGTTGAACATGCAAGCCTCATCATCAGTTCCATTTGAGGTGTTAGAAGATAATGAAATAAGCACACTGCCCGACGTAAAACCTTCCATTGTTGATGTTGCAACAAAATCCGTGAAGAGAAAGTAATCACATTATAAATTCACCGTAACTAGATAAAACACCGTCTTCAATCCGTAACACTGCACAAGTTAGTTATTTCCGAAGAAAAATCTTAAATGTGTTACTCCAGTGCAGAAAACGTCAATAAGAATCACCAAACAGATATTATTAAATTGGCTCAGCTGTCGCACAATACATAACTCACCGATTGGCGACTGACAACGATGAATGATTTGTGTTTTGTCGTTCAATTTCATTCTTTCTTACCTTCATCGAAACGTCATTTAAAACAGATAACATATATGTAAAATATTTACTAAATATAACATAATAACTTTTAAATTATGATTTAAGTAAATAATTTTAAAATGAATATTATTATATAAAATGTTAAATTAACAATTATAAATAAAAGCATAAATATTGAAATTGTAATATTTGTAAGAACTAACTGTGGATAAGGCTTAATACAGACTACTTTTTAAATATTGCTTATAATTATGGATAGAATAATTTTCTTATTAAAAGTTATTTTAACGTCTAATTGTTCATTTGATTTAATTTTTTCTTGTAAAAATATTTTCGACAAGCAATAAAACTAATTATATTTACAATTTACTAAATTACTAAATAAATAATGTTTACACCACAATGTAGACGATTCCTTAAATTTGATATGATGTGCAAGTTTAAGTCTATTCGAACAATGTATATAAGAGAGAAAGGGAAGGATACAATCAGTAGGGGAAAATGAATTTCAATTTCATTCGTGAACTGAAACTGCATGGAGGGTATTCAAGTTCGTTTCGCTTTTTTGAGCATATTTTTATCAATTTTAAATATATTAAGTTAATTAGGTCAATATCTTAGTTGTTTAATTGTATAAGTAATGGATTTCGACTGGAGCGATTATTTAGAAGATATTAAAAGCGTTCCGGTCCCCGAAGAATTATTTTCTCATGTAAGTCGCGAGTTTTAACTGCTCTTTAATGTTGTATAATGTGAAAAATAGTTTTTGATTTGTTATAAGTTTCTTTTAACATTTGCAAATATTTTTTGTTTTATTACAAAACATTTTATTAATAAATACTTCACACAACTTCAACAATTGTAAAGAATATTGCAGGTATATTTAAAAAATTCTTTATATCACTATTGTAGCGTAAAGGCCATGTAAAGTTATTTTTAGATGAACATCCAGAAAATAAGAAAAGATTGTTTGAACATTTAAATTTATTACTATATTATAATTAATATTTCTATTTATCTCTATTTTAATATAGTCATAAGCCCATATGGTAGTTATTTACCAAATCGTTATAAACCATTGCCACCTCATTGTCGTATCAAAATAAAATTAAGTACTTAAAATTATGAGGACATGACGTTATTTTATAAAGTACCTACAAATAAATAATTTAATCGCAACCATATTCTTATTGTGACTAATTTTCTGTAAAAAACAGTTTTAAAGTAATGAATTATTGTGTTAATACATGTTATGAAATTTTGGTAATTAATATTTTGAGCTTATCTAACTTATACAGATTATTTCTAAAATAACATATTTTTTTGTTTGTTATTTTTACATTAAATATTTTAAAACTTCTTGGTTTTATACATAAAAATCATAAATATCAAAAAGTTCATTGCACCATATAATTACTTATATTGAAAAATATAAATATTTAGTTAATATATGAAAATACATGTTCCAAATTTATTAATAAAAATTATATTTAAGAGAACAGAAGGTCCTAGACATGGTTTTCTCTGTCTACCGTCAGTTTTATATAAAAAGATTAAGAAAATTAATCTTTTTTATAATTCTATTGGCTCTAAAAGTGTTTAATAAAATAATTTAAAAATCTATGGACGGAACTGTTGCTATATATGGCGGAAGTTAATTTAATATTATTAATAAAATTACTGCAAATCCTTTCTCATTTTAATTAATAAAGAAGTTGCGTATAAAGAATTAATTAATAATTTGTTATTGTTCAATTTTAAGAATTTATTACATTTTAACAAATATTACTTTTAATTTTAGAACAAGTTTAATACTTGAGATTATTTATTAACCTTTAACACCTGTCGTGGCGCAGAGGGACAAGTGTGTGACTGTAAACGTGACAGGTTATGGGTTTGATTCCCACTCCCGGAAATGATGATGTTTTTCATTTCCTGGGCTTGGTAACAAGGTAAAGCGCGGCGTTGAGTTCCACCACTCAGCACGCTATACCTCAATTCGGTGGAAAGTGGGGAATGGAGTGACTTAACACTAGGTTCCTCTGTCTATCCTGCAATATGCGGGATATGGTGTGAAGCTATGTATGTATGTATTGATTAACCTTTTTAATTGTCATATATAAATGATCAATTATTATTATTTAGTTAGTAGGTACTTTTTTGCTTTCTTTGAAAATAAAGTGGGTATGTTGGAATTTTGTATAACAAGTTTAGTGCATGGTCATGATACAAAGCGAAGACAATACATATGATTACGTATATAATATCAATATTATCTGTAAATTGTTATAAGCCTGAATAAGCTCATAATATATTTATTTGTTGAAATAATTATAATTTTTATTTAGTCTGCCATTTTTCTAAAAAGTTACAAAAAAGGTTTAATACTATCTTACATGAAATTAAGACGGCTATATATTATTTAATATTTAAACACACAAACGGTGACGTAACAAAAATTAGTAATTTTTATACTTAAGCTTTTATAACTTTTTAATGGAAGCAATTTTTTATGATTGCTTAGATCGATTGTTCTCTTTTATGATATGGCCTTGGATTATACAGGTGTAATTCTGTTTCAATACTTTAAACTTTAAAAGTTATTTTTTTAGTCTTTTAAATAGAATAAATGAATTCCACTAACTTTACTAATATTGTAAATGTGAGAATTTGTGACGATGGATGGTTGTATGTTACTATTTCACACAAAAACTATTGAACAGATACATATGAATATTATTTATAATTATATTATGTCCTTTATTTAATATTTAATGCTTTTTTCAACCACTAAGGGGTAGTAGACCTTTGCAAAGCTTTTTACTGCGTAATAAATAAATTGTTAACTTATGACAGCTTTTAGAAATTATTAGGTTTTAGTTTTGTAGTTTCTTTAAAGCAAATTCTGAAAAAGAGAATAAGTCATAACTTTTATGATCTAATAATAATTATTTATTGTGCTAAAAATACTGTTTCTTATTAAATTTATATTTTTTTATTATTGAGGTCATTGTGGCACAGAGTGGCAGTGTGTGATTGTATTGCGATGGTAGTAGCTTCGAATTTTAGTCGAAGGATTTCAATTATTTGTGGACAGAGTGTGAATTAGATTCTCTTTTCTTCTTTTTTTTATTTTTTTTTTTTTTTATAACTTCGCGCTGTATCCCGCATATAGCGGGGTAGGCAGAGGGAACCAGAGAACCTAGTGTAAAGACACTCCATTCTGTTTCAACAATTCCGTTCCCCACTTTCCGCCGAATTGAGGCATTGCGGGTTGAGTGGCGGTACTCAACGCCGCGCTTTGCCTTGTTACCAAACCAAAGAAATGAAAATCCTAAATTTTACATTTCCTGGAGTGGGAATCGAACCCACAACCTTTCGCGTTAACAGTCGCACGCTTGTGCCTCTGCGCCACGACAGGCGTATATATAACATTAATATTTGATAAAGAAGGTAAGTAAATTATTGAATGTATTCTGGTTATAGTATACAGGAAAATATTGAATTTACACAGGTTTGGCGCTATATTACGTGTAATTGATGCTTACCTTATTATATTATTATTATTTTTTTATTTTTACGCTTTTCCTGTATTTAGTGAAATAAACAAAGGACAGATAGAGTAAAATGATTCCGTTCTTCATATTTGTTTTAATTACTTATATTTTTTTTATATTATGACCTCGGTAATTCACGTGCTAGCGTTGATCAACCATATTTAGAATAAATATTAAAAAAAAAACATATTCTCAGCTTTAGTGGCGCAGAAGCACAAGCGTGTGACCGTAAACGCGACAGTGTGGGTTTGATTTCCATTCCAGGAAATGTAAAAGTTTAGTATTTTCATTTCCTGGGTTTGGTGGTACGGCGTTGGGTTCCGCTAGTCAACACGCAATTCTTCAATTCGGCGGAAAGTGGGGAACGGAGTGTTTTAACACTAGGTTTTCAGGTTCCCTCTGCCTACCCTGCTATACGCGGGATACAGCGTGAAGCTAACAAAAAGTAACACAGTAACTAGCTTTTTGCTAAATAAAACCTCAAATCTTTAAATAAAATGGATATCCATCGTCACGAACTTTCGCTTTTATAATATTAGTATATTTATTAAATATTAAACGCCTGTCGTGGCGCAGAGGCACTGACGACTGTAAACGCGACAGATTGTGGGTTCGATTCCCACTCCAGGAAGTGTTAATCTTTTCATTTCCTGGGTTTGGTAACAAAGCAAAGCGCGGCGTTGAGTGCCGCCACTCAGCACGCAATGCCTCAATTCGGCGGAAAGTGGGGAACAGAATTGTTGTAAGAGAACGGAGTGTCTTAACACTAGGTTTTCAGGTTCCCTCTGCCTACCCTGCTATATGCGGGACGCGTGAAGTTTTAAATATTAACCTTTGATTGAACTGAATGTCAATCGTTCAATAAGTGTTTGAAAATAAGTACACTTTTTTTGTTAAGAAAAGATTAAAACGATTCTCGTGAATTATTTAATCCCGTAGCTGCGCCATTTTTTAAAGATTTTTGGTAGAAATATTATTATATATATTTATTTTTATATGATTCTTAAGTATAAAGTCGATATGTACCTATTGGTTATTTCTATGTATATAATAGTTTTTACCTGCGGCTTCCCTCGCGTTGATATTTGTCTGCCAATGTTTTTTAAAAAGTAAATGAAATTCAAATTAGTTTAAGAAATTGAAAATATTTGTTTGTGGATTATTTTTCCATTCAGGCGAAAAAAAATATTTTCATCTCTCTTTTCATTGGTGTCTTGATTCTAGGTTAATCGTAGAGTTTTAAAAAAAACTTGTTTAATTGTAATTTTTTTTTTTTATATCAATATTGTTTTTTTTAAGTATCTATGACTATTTAAAAACTTTATGGTGATCGCTTGATAGCAACACTCGTAAAAGTTTAAAGAAAAAATTTTCTAAGTTTATATTAAAATTAGAAATATATTTTTTACCCTAATTGTGTATTAACAGTTAAAAAATATAAAAAAAAAGAAAATAAATTGTTTTTTTTTTGGAGATATAATAGTAGAATACTTTTTTTTTACAACAAACGAACAGAACTCACTATTGAAAAGTTTCATGCACTTAATTTTTTTTAATGTCTAAATTAAAAATATATATATTTATAACGCCTGTCGTGGCGCAGAGGCACAAGCGTGCGAATGTAAACGCGACAGGTTGTGGGTTCGATTCCCACTTCAGGAAATGAAATTCTTCATTTCCTAGGCTTAGTAACAAAGCAAAGCGCGGCGTTGAGTTCCGTCACTCAGCACGCAATGCCTCAATTCGGCGGAAAGTGGGGAATGGAGTGTCTAAGCATTAGGTTCCCTTTGCCTACCCTGCTATATGCGGGATACAGCGTGAAGCTAAAAACAAAAATATATTCTTATTAGAGACCATCTTATAAAATTTGCTATTGCTTACATATTTTTCTAAATCGTTTATTTTTTTCTGAAAACAACTATTTTTCGCTTAACCATATTACTACATAGGTCGCTATCGGATCATATATTTCTACCTTTTTAAAGTACTTACGTTACTTACAAAAGGCAGATGTAAACTAAATGATATCTTAAAAAACAACGACATACAATTAAATAGAGAGCAAAAAAATTGTAGATTTTTGAGCAAAAATATGTATATTTTTTTTTTTAACTTCACGCTGTATCCTGCATATAGCAGGTTAGGTAGAGGGAACCTGAGAACCTAGTGTTAAGACACTCCTTTCTCTTACAACAATTCCGTTCCCCACTTTCCGCCGCATTGAGGCATTGCGTGATGAGTGGCGGAACTCAACGACGCGCTTTGCCTTGTTACCAAACCCAGGAAATGAAAATATTAACATTTCCTGGAGTGGGAATCGAACCCACTACCTGTAGCGTTTACAGCTGCACGCTTCTGCCTTTGCGCCACGACATGCGTTAAAATAATAATAATTGCCTAATACAAATACGATATCTATTACAGGTAGAATCAAGCCTGGACAATGGCATCAAACAGGGAATGCTCCTCGAAGTGTGCCACAAAAACAATCCCGACGTGTACTGGATAGCAAAAATCACCATGGTGTGTGGACACCTTCTTAGGGTAAAGTTCATAGGAGGCCAATCTGACTTCTGGTGTGACATATCTAACACAAAAGTCCTTCCTCTGGGCTGGTGTGGGAAATACGATGAGCTTATAGAACCCCCAGATGAAATAAATGGCAGATACGGTGATAGTTTAATAGAAATGATGAAACAGGCACTTGTGGACGGACAGTCTGTGTCGTTGGAAGCTTTGAACAATAAAGGCATGTCTCCGATAGACAGGATCAAAGTGGGCATGAAGGTGGAAATACAGAATGTCATCGATCCGTACCGATATTGGATTGCTACGGTAAGTCGTTTATTTTATTTCTTTTTTTTTTTAACTTCACGCTGTATCCCGCATATAGCAGGGTAGGCAGAGAGAACCAGAGAACCTAGTGTTAAGACACTCCATTCTCTTTCAACAATTCCATTCCTCACTTTCCGCCGAATTGAGGCATTGCTTGTTGAGTGGTTATTAAAAGTTATATACTGATTTCTGATAGACTTCAGTGCTTTTTGTTGCGTTTCAATATTGTTATGATATTTTGAGTTTTTAATTTACAACTCCTTTAGTAGATACGTTAAAGCTAGACTAAACTTTTTGTACATGTCCTTATATCGATATGTGGCGTGAATATGTTGATAAATCGAAAAAGTATGAAACCTTTCACGGGAGGCACTTCGTTGTTTTAGTTTTCTTTGGAAACTCTAATTTCACGTAGTTTTTAATATTTTTTACAATATTTTAGTTTAGTAATTTTCAAAGCATAAATAAAAGAAATTCTAATGCCTGTTTATATTTTAAAAAATGTATAGTTTATGTAAGTTGACTTATGGTTGGTAAAAATATAAATCTCTCTCCGTTTGCGAAATCTCGTGTATATTGAAATACAGTAGGTACATTAGATGAACTGACGTGGCGTAAATTTAACCTTTAAATTTAACCTTTATGTTTTGTTTGGTGGTAGGAGGTTCGTCCTCCGTCTGGCTCGCGACCACTATCATGTCAAAGACGAACCGCCAAATATCTTATGATGTGTTCCGGTTCGATGGCATGTACATGCCAGGTTTTCCCATTCCCACCCATCCTTTCCCCAAAATGTGGTGGTTCCGAGAACGAAATACTACATTGTCCTCCTCTTCCATCTGTATCCTCTAGGTTGGCAACGCATCTACAACATCTCTGGTGTTGTAGATGTTCATGGGCGAAGGTATCCACTTACCATCAGGTGGTCCTTCTGCTCGTTTGCCATCCGTTATCCATAAAAAAAAAAAAAAAAATATATGTGCAGAACTTCTGATTAAAATTTTTAACATAGTATGTCCACGGTTTTCTAGACATGCCTACATAGCAGATTTGCGCTTTTTTCAGATTTTTAGTCTGAGAATCTAGTGCTAAGACACTCCGTTCTCTTTTTTTCACTACATTAAGTCCATGCGTGTTTTATGGGGAACTCAATACGACCACGAAAACACCACGCTTTGCCTTTGCCAATGAAAAAATAAAAATAATTTAAATATAATACATACATACACACATACATAGCTTCACGTTCTATCCCGCATATAGCAATGTAGGCAGAGGGAACCTAGTGTTAAGACACTCCGTTCCCCACTTTCCGCCGAATTGAGGCATTTCGTGCTGAGTGGAAGTCAACGGTTACCAAACCCAGGAAATGAAAATACTAAACTTACATTTCCTGGAGTGGGAATCGAACCCACAACCTGTCGCTTTTACAGTCGCACGCTTGTGCCTCTGCGCCGCGACAAGCGTTTTATATAATCGTTTAAATATAATCAGTTTATTTAAATTATTTTTAATTATTACGCATACGCATGTCGCGGCGCAGAGGCACAAGCGTGCGACTGTAAACGCAACAAGTTGTGGGTTCGATTCCTACTCCAGGAAATGTTAGTATTTTCATTTCCTGGGTTTGGTAACAAGGCGTTGAGTTCCGCCACTCCGCACGCAATGCCTCAATTCGGCGGAAAGTGGGCAACGGAATTGTAAGAGAACAGAGTGTCTTAACACTAGGTTCTCAGGTTCCCTCTGCCTACCCTGCTATATGCGGGATACAGCGTGAAGTTTAAAAAAAAAAATAGATAAATATATTTATTCTTTACATATAAATACTACCGCAGAGAGTAAGTGTTCATCTACATATACAATATGAAACTAACTTGTGAAACTAACAAATAACTTGATAGTAAGAGGCAAAAGATATCATAATTTGTAATTGTAATTTAAATTGAATTCATTAGTCAACTTACGAGTATGCGTTGATACAAGTTACTAAAAATTACATTATTTTATGGAAAAATATAGAAAAATGAAGGATTTTCATTTTTAAAGCTTAGGGAATTAAAAACTGTTGCTTGTTGTTAGAATATTTATATTCTCAATATTATTAAACAGTCGCACCCTTGTGCGTAAACGCGATAGGTTGTGGGTTCGACTCCCACTCCAGAAAATGTCAAAGTTTAGTATATGATGTTTAGTATATTTTCAATTCCTGGGTTTGGTAACAAGGCAAAGCGCGGCGTTGAGTTCCGCCACTCAGCACGCAATGCCTCAATTCAGCGGAATGTCAACGGAGTGTCTTAACACTAGGTTCCCTCTGCCTACCCTGCTATACCGGGACACAGCGTGAAGCTAAAAAAATATATTCTTATTAGAGACCATCTTATAAAATTTGCTATTATTTGAGATTATCGTGGCGTGTGATGTAAATGCGGTTGGTTTTGGGTTCAATTTCAACTAGGGAGGAATGAATTATTAATTTATTTTTTTTAACTTCACGTTGTATCCCGCATATAGCAGGGTAGGCAGAGGGAACCTGAGAACCTAGTGTTAAGACACTCCATTCTCTTTATTTTAGTTGTTTTTATATCTCTACTTTGGTAATTTAAAGTTAAGCATCGACATTTAACATGAAATGTCTCGGTCGGAAATCGAAAAACTTGACTATGGTTAAGAAGGTTCTCTCTGTCTATGCGGGATAAAGCGTGAAGCTGTTTTTTTACTGAGTGAAAATGAATAGCTTTGCGCTGTATCACGCATATAGTAGAGTAGGCACAGGGAACCTGAGAACTTAGTGTTAAGACAATCCGTTCCCCTTTAAAAAAAAAAAATTAATCCATAAATAAATGTCCTTTCGCCAAAGATTTCTTTTGTAATTACTTTGAGATAGAGAAGCCTTATATCAACTTTACGACGAAGAAATTTGTTTAAAAATTGTCTCGTGCGCTACCGCGTGATGGAATGTAAAGGTCATTTAGACGTATAATAAAAACAATATGTTCAAATATTTTTGTTATTATTTTTTTTATTAGCTTCACGCTGTATCCCGCATATAGCAGGGTAGGCAGAGGGAGCCTAGTGTTAAGACACTCCGTTCCCCACTTTCCACCGAATTGAGGCATTGCGTGCTGAGTGGCGGAACTCAACGCCGCGCTTTACCTTCTTACCAAACCCAGGAAATGGAAATACTAAACTTTTACATTTCCTGGAGTGGGAATCGAATCCACAACCTGTCGCGTTTACAATTGCACGCTTGTGTCGTTGCGCCACAACAGGCAGACATTTATTAATTTAATATTTTTATGCATTCCTTCGCTACATCAACTATGAGTGTGCCAAGCTTCGTGCTTCTTTATCCACGCAACTTTGGTAAAAAGGGGTACAAAGTTTATATTTACTTTACGCCTGTCGTGGCGCAGAGGTTCGATTCCCACTTCAGAAAATGTAAAATTTAGCATTTTCATTTCTTGGGTTTGGTAACAAGGCAAAGCGCTGCGTTGAGTTCCGCCACTCAACACAATGTCTCAATTTGGCGGAAAGTGGGGAACGGAATATTGAAAAAGAATGGAGTGTCTTAACACTAGGTTCTCTGGTTCCCTCTGCCTACCCTGCTATATGCGGGATACAGCGTGAAGTTAACAACAAAAAAAAGTTTGTATATTAATATATAGATGAATACGTTTAGAGAATTTATCTTTAGATTCTTTCTACTTTTACCGATTAAGAAATGCGTTAGGATAATAGATATCGAACCATAATTTTGCAATATCAATGATTATATATTTGTAGTAGACACTTCTTATCAATTATAAAATTGTATCAATTGTGATCTTCACGTTTAAGTTAAATTTGTCATGTTCTTAATTTATAAACAATTATTTTTTTCTATTTTTCTTGAAACGATTCACTATTCGGTAGAAACTATTTAAAAAAACGCCTGTCGTCGCGCAGATGCACAAGCAACTGTAAACGCGGCAGGTTGTGGGTTCGATTCCCCTCCAAAAAATGGAATTTCTCATTTCCTGGGTTGGGTAACAAAGTCGCGGCGTTGAGTTCCGCCACTCAGCACGCAATGCCTCAATTTAGCGGAAAGTGGGGAACGGAGTGTCTTAACATTAGGTTCCCTCTGCCTACCCTGCTATATGCGGGATACAGCGTGAAGCTATGTATATATGTATAAAAATTTGAACGCAGCGGGACTCGAACCCGCGCCTCTTGGAAACTGTCCAAGCGCTCTGACCACTAAGCCATGCGTTCTATATCCAGCTGCGTTAAAATTTCATACGTTTTCTTAATATGTTTTTCGTTTCCTAAGTGTGTGATTAAAAAGTGTGTCTTTAAAACTGCACAAATATTTCATTACAAGATTTGTTTCATTGTTTTACTAAATAATGATAAATTTATTGTTTTGATTTGTAAATTCACCCGTTTTAAAGTGGATTAAATATAAAATATGATTTTGTGTGTTCTATCCACACTTTGGGAAATATATATTTTTAATATTTTTTAACGCCTGTCGTGGCGCAGAGGCACAAGCGTGCGACTGTAAACGCGACAGGTTGTGGGTGCGATTCCCACTCCAGAAAATGTTAGTATTTTCATTTCCTGGGTTTGGTAACAAGGCAAAGCACGGCGTTGAGTTCCGCCACTCAGCAAGCAATGCCTCCATTCGGCGGAAAGTGGGGAATGGAATTGTTGTAAGAGAACGGAATGTCTTAACACTAGGTTCTCAGATTCCCTCTGCCCACCTCGCTATATGCGAGATGCAGCGTGAAGTTAAAAAAAAAAGAAAGAAATAATATTTTTTAGAAATGCGTATGCAAAGGTATACATTTTTGACGTATGATGGAACGTATGGCTTAGTGGTCATAGCGTTTGGACGGTTTCCCAGAGGTACAGGATCTAGTCTCGCTACGTTAAATTTTTTATAAGTTTTCTAAATAAAAATATTTATGATATAGTTCTAGAACACAACCGTCAGAATACAAACAGCTGCTATCGTTACTTCACCATGATGGTATTTGATTAATTTTTGCTTTTGTTAAGGGTATATTTCCAAGATTTCGTTCTTTAATGAGATCCATATCTTAAATGTATGTTTTGTAGTAGCAACTCAGCACGCAATGCATCAATTCGGCGGAAAGTGGGAAACGGATTTGTTGTAAGAGAACGGAGTGTCTTAACACTAGGTTCTCAGGTTCCCTCTGCCTACCCTGCTATGTGCGGGATACAGCGTGAAATTAAAAAAAAAAAGAAAAAAAAGAATGTTTTGTAGTGTTTTGTAGTTTTGTACTTTCATAGGATCACGTTTTATTATGCCAAAAGTGTTAAAAAGTTTGGCCATATGAATCAGAAAGGGAAAGAATCTTAAAGAATTACCCTTAAATAAATAAATTTCATGGAATTTTTATTTGTAGGTATGTGAGAACGTGGGTGGTCGTCTCTTACTCCGGTACGACGGTGCGGACGACGACTTGACACAGTTTTGGATGTTCTTCTGTAATCCGCGACTGAGTACCTTCGGTTATGTTACTAATAAGGTAAGCTGATTTAATAATAATAACAATATATTTACAATAATAATATATTTACTCAACACGCAATACCTCAATTCGGCGGAAAATGGGGAACGGAATTGTTGAAGGAGAACGGATTGTCTTAACACTAGGTTCTCAGGTTCCCTCTGCCTACTCCGCTATATGCGGGATACAGCGTGAAGTTAAAAAAAAATCTTATTCTTCTGCGAGAAAGATATTTCATTTTAATATATGATGTGTTATAATTGTATTTGCAGGGTTCTCCCTGGCAGTTCAAGTATCCGGGTAAAGTTAACAAGTTCTCATGCAAAAATAAATTAAGCACGCAACTCAGGCTGAGCGCTGAGGAGTCTATAAAGGAACCAACGCCCCCTGATCTGTTTCAGGTAATATCATCAATTTAAATACCTATATTTGTGTAAGCCTGTCGTGGCGCAGATGTACAAGCGTGCAACTGTAAACGCGACAGGTTGTGGGTTCGATTCCCACACCAGGAAATGGAATTTTTCATTTCCTGTGTTTGGTAGCAAAGGCAAAGCTCGGCGTTTAGTTCTGCCATTCAACGGAATTGTTGTAAGAGAACGGAGTGTCTTAACACTAGGTTCTCAGATTCCTGTCTACCCTGCTATATGCGGGATACAGCGTGAAGTTAAAAAAAAAAATAAATAAAAAGTCTTCTATATAAAAGATTTTTAATAATACGTGATCAAGTTTTTTGTAGTGTTCGTCTATCTGTAAGAATTACATGCCTGTCAGAAACACTCTCTCTTGCACTTACGTTTTAAATTACAATTACAAATTCATTTCTGTTTTTTTTTAAAGATAATTTTGTTTTGCAAAATAAATTGCTAAAACATATTTCCTTATAAATACTTACTTACAACAAATTTATTATTTTTGAAGAAAATAATAATTAAATATCATATGTTAATAAATGAATGCCTGTCGCGACGCAGAGACTCAAGCGTGCGACTCTAAACGCAGTAGGTTGTGGGTTCGATTCCTACTCCAGGAAATGGAAATGTTTAGTATTTTCATTACCTATGTTTGGTAACAAGATAAAGCGCGGCGTTGAGTTTCGCCACTCAGCACGCAATGCCTCAATTCGGCGGAAAGTGGGGAACGGAGTGTTCTAATACTAGATTCCCTCTGCCTACCCTGCTATATGCGGGATACAGCGTGAAACTAAAAAAAATATATACATAATTACATAAAAATATAATTATTTACAGCCCAACCCCACATTAGAAGCGCACAGCTTCTCAACCGGCATGAAAGTAGAAGCACTAAGTCCAGAAGACATGAAAACATTCCGACCAGCGACTGTACTAAAAATTTTCAACAATTTACAATTTCTAGTCGTTTTGGATGACCATTTGGATGACTATGAGGATACCAAGATGGCGTGGATGTGTGATAACATGCACCCATACATATATCCCATAGGCTGGGCTCAAAGAAATAAACTAGATTTCAAACCACCCAAAACATGGAAAGAAGGGAATTTCGATTGGGAAGAATATTTAACTTCAAACTCAGCAGTTCCAGCACCGGATTATTGTTTTGGCAACAAAGAAGTGTTAAAGGGTATCGAAGTTAATATGAAGCTAGAAGCAGTTAACCCGTTAAACCAAGAGGAAATACATGTGGCGTCGATAGATATGATTGTTGAGCATATGTTGTATGTGGAATTAGTGCCTATTGGCGAGAAGTTCTGGTATTCCCAAGACAGTGATCTTATTCTACCTGTTGGCTGGTGTGATAGTAATAGCTATGAACTTCATATACCTCATATTAAAAAAAAGTTGGTTAAGAAAGTGGAAGAAGTAAAACCGGTCAAGCAAGATGTTAAACCGAGCGAGGGCTGGTCTAGTAGGATATTTTTTAATTATAAATGTTATGCTGGCCCATATATAAGTAGGAATAAATTGTCGCAATTGCCTAAGACGGTCGGTCCCGGGCCTTTGGTGTTGGTGTTGAAGGAAGTATTGAATAAAATATTATCGGCCTCGTATAAGCCGGCCAAGTTGTTGAAAGATTGGGAAGCGAAGGGACCCCCTGAGGAGGGCATGCGACTTGAAATGTTAAGAGCTAAGTGAGTATTTTATTTTATAACATGTTTTTAGCTATGCAAAACGCCTGTCGTGGCGCAGAGGCACAAGCGTGCGACTAAATGCGTCAGGTTGTGGGTTCGATTCCCACTGCAGGAAATGGAATTTTTCATTTCCTGGATTTGGTAACAAGGCAAAGCGCGGCGTTGAGTTCCGCCACTCAACACGTAATGTCTCAATTTGGTGGAAAGTGGGGAACGGAAATGTTGTCGGAGTGTCTTAACACGTCGGTTCTCAGGTTCCCTCTGTCTACCCTGCTATATGCGGGATACAGCGTGAAGCTATGTATGTACGTATATTTAAAGAATAGCATGATAATAAAAAAATGCTTGCATTAAAAAGTATGCATTTTCAATTTACTAACTTATGTGCTTTATAATTACTTAAAAATTAACTAAGGTTAATAACCCTTTCACTACCAGCTAGCTAGTACCTTGTAACCTTGTAGCCAGCTACAAGGCAAAGCGCGGTGTTGAGTTCCGCCACTTAACACGCAATGCCTTAATTCGGCGGAAAGTGGGGAACGGAGTGTCTCAACACTAGGTTCCCTCTGCCTACCCTACTATATGCGGGATACAGCGTGAAGCTATGTCGTTGTCATCAATTCATATATAATATGCCTAAAAAATATTACTAATTACCAAAAAAATATTTCCAGATTAAAAACCCGTCCGTACCACGCATACGTGCCAATAACAACGTTACTGCAACAAGTGGAGGAGTTTTGTCGCGGCGTGTGTGTTAAATTACAAGCCTGTCCGAGCCTGTTCGGTCCCAAAGAGTATCCCGATAGATGTCCCAATAACTGCCATCAAGTTGAGAAGTCTACGTTTCGTAAGTCCTTTTTTTTTAACTTCACGCTGTATCCCGCATATAGCAGGGTAGGCAGGAATCTGAGAACCTAGTGTTAAGACACTCCGTTCTCTTCGAACATTTCCGTTCCCCACTTTCCCCCAAATTGAGGCGTTGCGTGTTGAGTGGCGGAACTCAACGCCGCGCTTTGCCTTGTTACCAAACCCAGGAAATGTTAT
>JAKGSA010000142.1:142988-165488 GCA_033558755.1 Philaethria dido
TGTGACTGTAAACGCGACAGGTTGTGGGTTCGATTCTCACTCCAGAATTGTTGTAAAAGAACAGAGTGTCTTAACACTAGGTTCTCTGGTTCCCTCTGCCTACCCTGCTATATGTGATATACAGCGTGAAGTTAAAAAAAATGTATTTACAAAGTTAAAGTAAATAACTTTCTTCAAATTAGATCTATGCTTCATTTTTTGGAAGTCAAATATATAATTTACTATCAGTTCATGCCCGACTTCAATTACTCCGACCTGAGAAGAACCGGTGCAACTCAGCGGGTCTCCTGTCTTTTTTTTATGGCTTATAATTATTTATTAGTGACAATGATACCTTTGGAATAGATTGGAGCGAAGACTTCATTTTCGCAAAGTCATTATTAAGGTAAAGCGTATACATTGTGCCATGAAAAAAATATTTACTCGACGCAATATACGCTAAATTTTTATTTATTTCTAGATTAATATTATTTATATCACCAATTATTACGTATCTATCATACAAAGTAGATATGCACGTTTTCGGTTTTTAGCTGTAACGGTTACATATTGGATATGAAGTTTTCATATCCGATATCATATTCGTTTTCAGATATCGAGTTTGTGTTGCGATAGTTTTCGTTATAATTTAGTTTTCGTTACAATTTAGTTTTATATCTCATCATCGAGTTGTCGTTACGTTTTGTGTGTAGTTGTTTGATATCGGATATGATCATTTAGATATCGATATGATATCATATAAGAGTCAAAACCGTTTTTAGTTACGTTTTGATATATCGGTCTCATCCCTAATACAAAGTTTATAATGGCGCTAGATTCTTTTTACCAAATGTAAGATATTTAGGTGAAAAAGTGTCTAAATAGCATAAAAACAATTTACACTTAAAAACTTAATTTTAAAACTTGTCCTGAAATTTTCGATTTGCCAAGTTATTCACGCTTGGTACGGC
This sequence comes from Philaethria dido, assembly GCA_033558755.1. Lineage (NCBI taxonomy): Eukaryota > Metazoa > Arthropoda > Insecta > Lepidoptera > Nymphalidae > Philaethria > Philaethria dido. Next base: position 143,939 of record JAKGSA010000142.1, read on the forward strand.
TAAATTATATTAGGTGAATGGAGGACAAAGTAAAGGTAACGCTGGAAAACCAAGAATTCTTAACAAATATGTCAACAGACTCTCGCGAAATATAGGGCGCGGGTAGTAAACACTTAATCAGTTTTTGGCCTACTTCCTTTCAGGCTCTTTCTTGCGTTTACACTAAGTCAAGGTGGAACTGTCGAAATTTTTATTCTTTTCTCTTTTGTTCCATTTTATTTTTTTGTTACATAAACCTGACAAAACTATGTATTTGTTTAAAAATTAACTTAAATTGTTGCATTCGAAATATGGTATATCAACAATTAAAATTACCTAATAAGTAATAGCTGCCTTATTTAGTAGTTCGTTTTTACAGTTTTCGTAAGATCGATGAATGTATTTTTTTACGTATGTGAAAACAAAATGCGCTAAGATAGTGATAATATTTTACGTGTCTTGTACTGTATCTAAGTTCCGTAGATTGTTAGGATATTTGAATTTTATCTACAGGAAGGCTAATCCAAAACCATTTACATTAATAACGCTTAAAAACGTATCTATATATAAATACGTGAAGCAAAACCTTTGTACCCCTAATTACGACAATTACGCGGATGGAGGAGCATGAAATTTGGCACACTTATAGTTTATCTATTAGTAGAGAAGGCGTGCAGAATGCTAACATTTTTTTAAATAATGCATAAAAAGTATATATACCATGGTTTGACATTCACGTTTATATAAAGTGACATATACATACATTGCTAAAGACAACGCGTTGTCAACGCGTCACCGGGGCCACTACTAAATATAAAACAAACATATTTTTATTTAGACATTCAGTAATTAACTTGCATATTTATAGCCTTCTAATATCCAATAGATATGTCCGCAAGTACAGTATACTTGCCATTGTTCGAGTTTGATGGTTATTGATAAAACACGTTTTCAATATAGATTAGGAATCTTTTGTCTTACCAATTATAGCGACTGATGAGATGAGAGAATGTTTTTGAGATATTTAATATTCATACTTATAATGTATACTTATATATTTTTTTTCACTTATTAAAAATAATAAAATACGCTTAATTTTTTTTAACTTCACGCTGTAACCCGCATATAGCAGGGTAGGCAGAGGGAACTAGAGAACCTAGTGTTAAGACACTCCATTCTCTTTCAACAATACCGTTTGCCATTGAGGCATAATATGTTTTTATATTGCCATATGTTAACTGATGAACTGCTGCTGACTGTATATATTTATTTTGTTTTTTTAACAGCTTCACGCTTTTTACCGCTTAGTAGGGTAGTAACAGAAAACCAAGTGTCCAAACACCGCGTTTTCCCACTTTGCGCCCATTTAATGGAGACATTGAATATTAAATGTCTGAATTCAATGCTGCACTCAGCCTTATCAGAGCGCGGAAATGAAAATAATCTGTTTATAACTATTCCCAAGAGTGGGAGTCAAATCTACAACCAATCACATTATTCAATCGTTGATTCACTATGCCACCATGCCTTCTTTTTTAAATTCATATTATATTATATATACTTACATAGCTTCACGCTGTATCCACGCATATAGCAGGGTAGGCAGAGGGAACCTAGTGTTAAGACACTCCGTTCTCCACTTTCCGCCGAATTGAGGCATTGCGTGCTGAGTGGCGGAACTCAACGCCGCGCTTTGCCTTGTTACCAAATACAGGAAATGAAAAATTCCATTTTCTGGAGTAGGAATCGACCCACAACCTGTCGCGTTTACAGTCGCAAGCTAGCGCCTCTGCGCCACAACAGGCGTTATTATATTATATAATATATATCTTGGATATATTTTATTTTAACATTGATATTACGACACACTTCATATATTTTTCATAAAGGGCTAAAGTTGCTTGAGAGCTAGTAGTGCCGAAAGTTTGTTTTACCAAGCAAACACCAATCCAAACTCCCCTCATAACTTAGAAATTCATGATTTGGAAGATTCGCCCAAGAATCGTTACCGCTCCCGATGTTGAAAAGGCTCCTTCGCTCGAGATCTCTTCTTCATAGTTAGTTCCCCTACAGAAGGACTATTTGCACGTACTTCCACGTAACGAGTTTTGTTGAGTGGAAGACAATCCGAATTCGAAGGGAGGATTAAATTGCAACAGTATCTATATGCTGCTCTAGGCCCAAGACAAACACTTGAGGAGGCTTTTCTATATTGTCCATAAATATACACTTACACTTTAGCTTACGATATTTTTATAGGTAATAAATAAAAACTAGACTTATGGAACCTATTGAGATATTAAAGGTTTAAGAGTTGTATAAGCCTAGTTTTAGGTACCTTGTGGAAATTAAAATATACATACATAGCTTCACGCTGTATCCCGCATATAGCATGGTAGGCAAAGGGAACCTAGTGTTAAGACACTCCGTTCCCCACTTTCCGCCGAATTGAGGCATTGCGTGCTGAGTGGCGGAACTCAACGCCGCGCTTTACCTTGTTACCAAACCCAGGAAATTAAAAATTTCATTTTCTGAAGTGGGAATCGAACCCACAACCTGTCCCTTGTGCCTCTGCGCCACAACAGGCGTTAAGGCGTTGGAAATTAAAAAAAACCCTATTAATATTTTGAATGTAAAGGTTTGTGAGGATGGATGTGTATCACCATATCTATCTGTCTATGGAACTAGATGAAACATTATAATAATATAGCTTATACCTATATGAGAATAATGTAGGTAACTTATATAGATTTTGTGTCATTTGTAATATCACGATAATAATCTAATATTGAATAAAATCAAGAACTGATTGTTAACAAAATTACGGCCCACATGTTCTTAGAGAAAAGGAATGATTGAATGAATATGTAATTTGAAACCCTATAATGACAGCGTAGGATATGCTGGATTAATGTACGAATTATTAAATCGTTTATATTAGAGGATGATATAATATGTTTAATATGCTTTATCCTGAACGGGTCTTTGCAACTAAGCCATGAACTATTTCTATCAAGTATGCGGCCATGAATGACAATACATTTAGGTACTTCTTCTATCTGTATCTTTGCTTTTGGTTGTAACTCATAAATTAGGATTTACATACATACATAGATTCTTGAGATTGCTTGTGGAGAGTGGAAAACGGAGTGTATGGACACTCAAATTCTTTTTGCCTCCCCTGTATGCTGGACCTAAAACTTTCTTTTCTTTAGCTTCACGCTGTATCCCGCATATAGCAGGGTAGGAAGAGAGAACCTTAGAACCTAGTGTTAAGATACTCCTTTCGCTACTTTGCGCCGAATTGAGTGGTGGAACTCAACGCCACACTTTGCCTTGTTACCAAACCCAGGAAATTAAAATAAAAAAAATTTACATTCCCTGGAGTGGCATTGGAACCCACAAACCAGTCGCGATTACAATCGCACGCTTGTGCCTCTGCGCCACGACAGACGTTTTCAAAACTTGTATAAGCAAAAGTCAAGCAAAAGTCGTTATTCGTTTCGGATGTTATTAACTTTTAAACTTTTGACGTAAGACAAAGCGTCCATATGTGGCACAAGTTCGTACTGTACGCCTCGAGTCCTAATAAATTATTCATGAATCAGTCCTCTTGACTCACTCAGCGCAGCCATCTCGAAGCGGGCATCGGAAATATTATGTCACCGTTAATTATGTTTTATTTACTCATATCTTTGTTATACTATGTGAGGTCAAGTGTGAATAATTCATATTTTGAGCGTTTATTATAAACAGCTATACAATAAAGCTCTTGTACGAATATATTTATATTAGTAAGTAGTATGAGTCAAAGTCATAGTCAAATAATTTTATTCAAAATAACAAGTTACAAGCTTAATTTTTTGAACGTCAAATAATTTACCACCAGTTCACTAAATTTAATGCCTTAGACCTGAGAAGAACCGGCGCAAGAAACTCAGCGGGACCATTTTTTTTTCATTCGTCAATGCCTTACAATTATTTATTAGTATATTGTTAATTGATATAATTAACTAGATTGAAATAGATATAGTAGTGCTACTATATTTAAAACTAGTTTCTACTCGCGACTTCGTTCGTATGGTACACCATACGTATACAATACATTAATAAAACCAAAAATCTTTGTAAATTGTAGATTTTGTTATTCTGATATATAAGCTATATTACTGTAAAGTTTCATCTAGATTAGTTCAGTAATTTTAGCGTGAAATACCATCCATCCAAACAAACTAGTGTCCCCCTTGACGCGTTAACAACGCGTTGTCTTTAGCAATGTATGTATATGTCATTTTATATAAACATGGATGTCAAACCATGGTAGTATGTGTAACATTTATTTTATTAATTTAATATATCTTTTATGCATTATTTTAAAAAGTTATTATCATTGTGCACTCCTTTGCTTTATAAACGCTATATAAGTGTACCAAGTTTCATTCTCCTCCGTCCACTTAAATTTCTTATAAAGGGGTCCAAAATTTTTCCTTCACGTATTTATAAATAGATAAATGAACGATAGTCATAATAATAGTTTTTCTGCTAAAACGTAACTTTCCTTGGATTGACCAAAACTTAATGATGGCCAAAACTTAAGCACATACAACTTCACATGTAGCATTTTTGTTATTCTAATGTATAGGTTATATAACTGTAGTTTCTCGACGAGTTCACCACACAACCCACATTTTTTGCTCATCTCTTAAGATATTTTCTTATTAAAAATTCTCTTTAAAACCGTGATTCTTTTTTATTTTACAAATTTATATTTAATTATTTTGTAAGACTAATATTTTAAATCTCAACTCTAAAATAACACGTTCAAGTCTTTTAAATTATACATACAATGTTAAGTAATTCATTTACAGACTTCATAAATTACAAGAACAACAAAAAGTAGTAGTTGTATCCAACAATTTATTAAATCAGGTTTGGTTAGAGTACGTAACCCCACGATTACTATGAAGAGGTAGCATCATTACGTCATATTTAACCGGTTATTTTTGTCCAACAGGTACAGATGGATCAAGAACGGCAAGCCCTTTGAGTATACGAGCTACGATAATCGAATCTCGCAACAACCTGGTCGTGGTACACTCGTCGTGAGCAAACCCCGTGACGAGGACCTCGGACAATACCAATGCTTCGCCTACAATGAATGGGGAACCGCTACATCCAATTCGGTGTTCGTAAGAAAAGCGGAATTGAATTCATTTAAAGAAACCGATGGTTCCCAAGTGTCCATCACTGCGAATGAGGGTGATCCCTTCAAACTTACCTGCTCCCCACCAGACGGTCACCCAAGTCCAAATGTATACTGGATGTTGCAAGGCGAACAAGGGCAGCTCAAAACGATTAACAATTCTCGCATGACGTTAGATCCTGAGGGAAACCTTTGGTTCTCGAACGTGACCCGATTCGACGCAAGTGTGGACTACGCGTACACTTGCGCAGCGAAATCCGTGTTCCGAAACGAGTATAAATTGGGCAATAAGGTGTATTTGATAGTACAGCAAGCGGGCACCTCGGCCGCCTCTAACAAACACGCGCCGACGAAACAGTACACGTCAAGGAGGGTCGAGAAAGCATGGAGAGGCAAGAAAGTAGAGCTCTACTGTATTTATGGCGGGACGTAAGTATCTTTTATTTTTCTCTCTTTAACTCGATGATTGATACCCGCATGATTTTTAATTTAATATGACATTATGAATTTATATTGTCTGTACCAGATGAAAGAAATGACTTCTTATTGAAAAATAACAATATAAAACAAGTGTATTTCAGTATAAAATACTTAATTAATAAGGATACATTAATCTTATTCGTACATCGTAACATAATACTTGAACTACTCTAGAAATGGGGGTAACGACATAATATATTTTTCAACAATTCTCTTGGCTTTATAGGGTACAACGTTTGCCAAATAGGTCGCCTTTTTGGACACTTGTCCTGAATATTTGCAATGGAGATTTTATAATTATGAAATTCAATGAATCAACTTAAGTGACCACTGGCGCCTGTGGCGTGCGTCACTAGTGATTGTACAATTATTTTTAATATATACAATCATTTAGGTTCCTGTGGCAAATAAACCTTGGATAGCACAATCTGGACCGCGTCCTATTGTGATTTGTTTACTATTATTGTATGTGATTTGTTTGTTTATCTAATTTGTTCTAGAATTTACAGATAAAAATATATTTTAAAATTATTCGCACGTATTATTAGAATCGAATAGAACATGTATTATATAGATATAAATATCGATTTACTTTAGGTTAATGAACGTTTATCTTTTGTTCGTAAAGAGTTAAACTTCTTATTGCTACGTGTTGTTACATAATGATTTTTTTTTTAACTTAGTGGGGTAGGCAGAAGGAACTAGAGAACGTAGTGTTAAGACACTCCATTCTCTTTCAACATAAAATAATGAAATAATGGTTGAATTAATTGAGTACTAAATAAACGTAATTGTTGCTAAAGAGTCCTTATAGAAGAGAATGTATACCGGTATCTTTATTAATTTTATTATAATTTATTATTACTGTGTGGAACGGAAATGTTGAAAGAGAATGGAGTGTTTTAAAACTAGGTTCTCTGGTTCCTTCTGCCTACTCTGCTATATGTGGGATACAGCGTGAAGTTAAAAAAAAAAAAAATACTATTCGTTGTTCAAATCGTTCAAGTTATATTTGAAGTATGCCCTTGGACTACTTTTATAGGGTTAGAGTACATTCAAGCTTAATGCATCCTTATTGATTTCTACTGAATTATCTGTGTTTATAGCTAAATTAAATACAAAATAAACAATTTTTCGTTTTGTAAAAATTGTTATTATTATGAAGGCAACTTTAATTAGTTACTTTACAATTATAATTTTATTATTATTAATAATCACTAAAAATAGACAAAATTAATGTTAAAAAACCACGTTATTATAAGAAAAAAATACCTCTACATATAATTCCTTCCCACAGGCCGTTGCCACAAGTTGTATGGCTAAAAGACGGCCAGCCCATAATATCGTCGCAGCGAGTCACTCAAGACAACTATGGCAAGACTCTGGTAATAAAACGTACGGGTTACGAGGACCAAGGGACGTACACTTGCGAGGTCAGCAACGGTGTCGGTACTGCTGAGACGTATTCTATAAAACTTAATGTTGAAGGTGAGTTTGTTATTTTGTTTAAAAATATATACTTTTTTAATTGGTTGCGTTTGTTGAAGATGTTAGTAGTTCTCAAATAATTTGTTAATCTGTCAAAATAATATTTAAAATTGTAATAAAAAAAAACCGACTTCAAATAAAATACACTAAAATGTTAAATTATTACGAATAACTCGAAAACTACTCGTCAGGTTTTAACTAAACTTAAATGAGACAATATGGAGGCACTAACTATCACATAAAAAAATATAAAAATTGATTCATCTAAAATAGTATACAGTTAAATTTGATAACCTTCTTTTTTGAATTCGGTTAAAAATATGAATATTCTTTGTCAATGTATTAAAAATTTAAGTAAAACTTTTTACTATTCCCTACTCTATTCATAAAACATATGTCTGCATTGCTATGGAAAGCAATATATCGTTATGAACGGAACGTGTGCTGGGGTCACATATCGATTAATTTGCACAACAGCTATAACTACTTTTCGTGAAAAATACGTTTTCGATACAGTTTATGTTTAACAATCTGTCGGTGTAAATATAACAATTCCAATATCTGCTATTATGTGCGCAAAAGTAATTTGAAAATCAGATGTCTCTAACGCCTGTCGTGGCGCTGATGAACAAGTGTGCGACTGTAAACGTGGTTGTGAGTTCGATTCCCACTCCAGGAAATTAGAACTTTAGTATTTTCATTTACTGATTTTAGTAGCAACGCAAAGCGTGACGTTTAGTTCCGCCAATCAGCACGTAATGCCTCAATTCGGCGGAAAGTGGGGAAAGGAGTGTCTTAACACTAGATTCTCAGATTCCCTCTATCTGCCCTGCAATATACGGAATACAGCGTGAAGCTAAAAAAAGTCTATGTTTTGAGTATCTACTGTAACGTTAATTTCTATGGTGTTAGTTGGTGTAGTTAAGATTTCGATATATAGAAAGCTAATAAAGAGTTAGGTAAATAAAAAAAGTTACATAGAGTTCACAAGAAATGTTCTACGATATAAATATTCTAGGAATATACGAGTGTGGATGGATGGTGAAAGTTATTATAGATACAGTGTTAGGGTTAACTTAAAAATATAAAGAATTTAAACAGAGAACGGAGTGTCATGACACTAGGTTCACTGACTACCATTTTAAGCGAGATAAAGCGTAAAGCAGCTTGCTTATATTATTGTGATGTTTAAACAAAATATAAGCCATATAAAGTACATGTCATTGCATTTTATATTTAAAATGGTTTTACGAGTACCTGTTAAATGTAAAATCGATTTTTCATTAATCTTTCATTAAATCTCAACTTCGATTCATGGCTTATTGCCAAAGTTCCACAGTGAAAGTTGGGCATCCCTCAACAATGGAAACCTCTAGAGTGCTTTATGCTCATGCAATTTAACCTGTACGTAGGTACGAGTATATAATGTTTATAGAGAACTAGTTGATGACTGCAACTTTGTTTGCTTGGACTTTATTTTATCATACTATTTCTTTTGCTATATCCTGTAATTTTTGGTCTTGTATTTTCTCATTTCCTTCAAAACCCAAGAATATTATATGGCAAATTTGAGCTTTATAGTCCCAGTATTTTCGATACTCGATCTCCGAAAGTTTATCTATAACTATGCTGAATAGTTTTGTCTTTTATTTCCTCCTGTCGTAGCGCAGAATCACAAGTGTGCGACTGGTAAACGCGACAGGTTGTGGGTTCGATTCCCACTCCAGGAAATGTAAAATTTAGCATGTTCATTTCCTGGGTTTGATAACAACGCAAAGCGCGGCGTTGAGTTCCGCCACTCGGCAGACAATGCCTCAATTCGGCGGAAAGTGGGTAACAGAGTGTCTTAACACTGGCTTCCTCTGCCTACCTTACTATATGCGGGATACAGTGTGAAGCTATGTATGTATGTATGTTTTATTTCCTATAACTAATCTTTAATTAATTACGAAAATTGGACAAGGAGCTCTCTAAGCTCTTTGAATCTTAAGAGGTTAAGTAATTGTACTTAAGTATAGAAATTTTGAAAAAATAAAGCAAAATAAACTAAGGAAGCATGTACCATATACATATAGCTAATAAATAAAAATAATTTAAAAAATCGCTCCACAAAACCAGGCAAAGCAATTCCATTAAAATGATTATATATGAACATAAACGTCCACCCACTAAGGTCTTCCACGATAGTTACGATGTAAACAGGTTTAGGGTTAGAACTTAAGACACTCAGACGTACTTCATATTCGCAGTCGAGGGCAAGTCGGATAACAATTTGCCTTGTTCAAGATGTGTGTAATGGACGAATGATGTGTGCATTTCTTGCGAACTCTGTTTCTCTAAATTTTTCTTCTATGTTGTTTTAGTATATTTTTTTTATTAAATTTTGAGTCGCATGTCGTGGCGCAGAGGCACAAGCGTGGGATTGTAAGCACGACAGGTTGTGGCTTCGATACCCACTCCGGGAAATGTTAGTATTTTCATTTCATGGGTTTGGTAACAAGGCAAAGCGCGACGTTGAGTTTCGCCACTTAACACGCAATGCCTCAATTTGGCGGAAAGTCGGGAACGGAATTGTTGAAAGAGAATAGAATGTCTTTACACTAGGTTCTCAGGTTTCCTCTGCCCTGCTATATGCGGGATACAGCGTGAAGTTAAAAAAAAATAGACAAACTTTTATATCTTTCTACATATCCAAACAAACTTTTTATCTAAAACACAAGTACAAAAAATATGTATCAAAATAATTTGCGTTCAATAGACGGCAGAGCACACACAAATGTAATTACACGAGCAGTCTGCCCTTTCATTTGTAAGGTGAGCGTAATCAGACTATATTATGATCCTATAAATAGTCGAGCGGGTATAACGACGCTCGAGTATCACGCCCGAGTCGTCAGCTGGAAACATGAAAGCTCTACGCGAAATAAATAACCCCGTTACTATATTCATGAGGACGGAAATTTTAAAAGGGCACTTGTTCAGGGTTGCTTGGTCGCGAGATTTTTTCTTGCCGAGCATATTTTTCAGTGAAATTCAACTCAAGATTATCCATGACCGATTTTGTATGGCGTCTGCTCGGCGCTGGTCGTTTAATCTACGTTATGTTAGGCAATTTAAACTTGATTACTGTACGTGATTAATGAGTTTGGATGTGAAAACGATTTTTTGTGGTATTAAATTGCATTTCTTTTTTTTACTTATATAAGTATATTAAAAAATGACGTTATGCAAACCGTCCAAAATATCCATGTTTCGCATATTCTGCTTCCAATGATATATATCTATGTGTCATCCTAGCTTGTTTTAATCAGACTCACGAGCAAAGCTACCTGAGAATTCAGTGAAGATGAAATTATGTTAGAACTTAGCTTGTACGAATACAACAGCAAAACTTTAAATTAAAAATAAATAATTTAAACTCATGTACAGCACTATAAAATAATCTATATATAAATACGTGAACCAAAAACTTTGGATCCCTTTTTACGACAATTACGCGGACGGAGGAGCATGAAATTTGGCATGCTTGTGCCTCTGCGCCACGACAGGCGCTATCTATTTATCTATTTTTTCTTTTTTAATATCTATGAATTTAATTTTTTGATGTATTTAGTCGTACACTGGGGTTGTATGTTTTGGGGCATTGACTCTAGGATTAGGGGAAAATAAGGAAGAAAATAATGTATAATCACGCATTACAGTACTTGTAAAAGTTTCTTCAAAATATATATAGGCTTTAGATATATTCAATGCGCCTGTCGTGGCGCAGAGTGTGACTGTCGACGCGACAGGTTGTGGGTTCGATTCCCACTCCAGGAAATGTAAAATTTAGTATTTTCATTTCTTGGGTTTGGTAACAAGGCAAAGCGCGGCGTTGAGTTCCGCCACTCAACACGCAATGCCTCAATTCAGCAGAAAGTGGGGAACGGAATTGTTGAAAGAGAATGGAGTGTCTTAACACTAGGTTCTCTGGTTCCCTCTGCCTACCCTGCTATATGCGGGTTACAGCGTGAAGTTAAAAAAAAATGACATATTCAATATCAAATGATTGCTCCATTTCACAAACGCCTCCAGTAATTTAGTTGTTATTATTTAAATAGTGGTCCGGAAGTGCGACTCTAATACATCCAATTGGGGACATGGACGACCTTATAAGGGCGGAATATTTCGGACAAAGGACAGCGGCATTTTTGTGCGATCAAATTATGGCGTTCCGGTCATGTTTTATGATTTAATAAGCGTGCCCGCTCTTTTTTAGCCTGGCCAGTTTTTCTGATATTTTTTGTTTGTTAATCTTATATAGAAACAATAATTATATTTTAGCTAAATTTGCGTAGTTTTAGAGGGATAGAAAGAAAGAATCCTATATACTTCCAGTCAGCTCCTTTCTCGCTTTTAGTCCTTTTATAGATATTGCGTATTGCATAAAAGAACTCGACACTACATTAATAAATAATAAATTGTATATCAAAATATATGGAAAACACTATAGAACGGTACTGACATTAATGAAATTCCTTTGCAATGAGAAAAACGTTGAATCGTTCATCAGATAACCTCGCACCATGCTCTTCAATGGCCGACGCATAATTTTAATTACGTGCAAACTAAACTGTTTATTTGACAGACAATGTCCGACCGAAGTCCCGGTTATCTCGTAATAGTATTATAACAATCGTCCAGTGCGTTCAGTTACGCACCACCACGCCGCAGTAATTGTGTCACGCGAATAACTCCGTAACGTGCACGCAATTGACGGATTACAAAGTGTTATGCATAAACATTGGAAATGACGCTATATCATTGTGCAGTGTAAACGTCTGACTGTTTGTACAGTGGTTATAGGTTCGATCTTTGTTTAGGGGAGTGATTGGAGAGAAATATAGTCGTTTTTCTGAACTGAATAAGTAAAGTAATTTTAAATCGTAAATTAGTTAAAAATAGAGAGTAGAGAAAATTATTATTATGTTAGGTGTTCCCTATCTACCTTGCATCTTGAGGGAAACTTGGTGTTATATTTTAAAACAGTAACATATTAATTACTTTCCAAAATTTAAGTTTCCCAATATAAACTTCTAATCGAAATATTGGTAAAATTAAACATATTCTTATTGTTTTATCTTTACTGTATTAATATTCAATGAAAAACTTAATACAAACGATAATATTCGATATATGACGAGGACATAATTCATGGTTATTAATTTGAGTTATCACTGTCAGAATGATGCTCGTGTCAAATTTTACGACACCCCGGCTGATGCCATTTCCTGTTTATCTTTATCTGATATAATGGACTGACCACATTAAACGAACATTTCAAGGAAATTTTATTACAATAAGGATATTGTAGATTAGATTAGTATATTTGGGGTTGAATTATCCCTCCGTATAAACACTTACGTAGGGAAAACCAGATTTATGATGTTTACTCACTCAAATGTCCTTTAAAAAAGGGGAAAAAATAATTAACGAGAAAATCTTTTCAACATTAAGGTGTCACTGGCATTGTTTAGGGTATCGCATGTACGCCTCCAACACGCGATCACTGAGGGGAAACGATACAATGGCTCCATTCTAACATTTAAGTTAAAGCGTGTAGAAATAATAAGAAACAACATAGAAAACAGAAATATATTTTTGGATTTTTGTACCAAAAACCGTCATATTTACGCCATGTTGCCCCTCAGTTTATAGTCTCATTCGTTACGCCGATAGAAACCACCCTCGAGCGGATTATAAATTTTGTTTTTTATACTTGCTACTGTTGTGTGTACGTTTGCGAAACCGTGAAAATAAATATACGCGGACCCCACGGTTGTAAATCTCATATTGCTACCTTTTATAGTAATGCATTGATAGAAATTCCATATATTTAGGTTTTTATATCCTTTCAATTTAGTATTTCGGATTTGCGATTATTGCGACTATGAAAAAATCAATTCATCGAGTAATTTATTACATGATTACGAATTAAAAATTACTAAATATTGAAAAAATAACTTGTGAGCTTATTTATGCACATATTTTTGTTACATGACTTCGGCTATAGTATTTTGTTCTAATCATTTTTTCATTCGATTATCGGAATATTCAAATACCCGTACGCAAAACTACAACAATTAATACGATTTATCGAATATTTTGAATTTCATTTAAAAGAAAAAGCGACATTAAAATTAAATTATCACAAAGTATAAAATATCTACAACATTAATATAAAAACATGTTATTCTTTCAGCTGCACCATTCTTCATCGAAGAGCCCCAATTCCAGAACCTAGCGGAAGGGGAGACAGCAGTAATAAACTGTAGGGCGGAAGGTACACCGGAGCCGCAGATATCGTGGGTACACAACGGCAAGCCCATAGAGCAAGCGGAGTTTAACCCACGACGCCAAGTGTCGCCCAACTCGATCGTTATTACGGACTTAGTAAAGAAGGACACGGGAAATTATGGGTGTAACGCTACCAACTCTAATGGATACGTGTACAAGGACGTCTATATCAATGTACAATGTGAGTATTGATTTTTTTTTATTCTTTATGTAGTTTTAGGTTATGGCTGTCGTGGCGCAGTGGGACAGTTAGTCTGTGACGTCTGTAAACACGGTTGATTTTGGGTTCGATTACCGCTTGGGGAAAGATTATATTTTAATTATGTATGTACGTTTCTTAGTAAGAAACACCGCGAGCGTTGTGTTATACCACTCAACTTTCAGTGGGTAGTATCGGGTTTTCTTTCCATACCCACAGTATTATCCATTTGTAAGGCAGATTTGCCTTGCTTAGGGATGGTTTGCGTATAATGCATTTCCCAGTGATAAAATAAATGCCATTTAACACGCATTGTCTCAACTTCGGGCGGAGAATAAAGTGTATGTGTACTGTGGAGAACATAGTATATGTACACGGTACTCTATGACTACGTTGCAACAAAAGCGTGAAGCTGTGAAAATTATTTGGACACATTTATAGGAAAGATTGAAAAAACAGTTTGAATTACCACGAAAATACGTAAAAGATATATTTTAAAATTCAATAATTCGTGAATTTAATAAATAAAAATAGACTTTTTAAAAGGTTTTATATTTGTACTGTAAGTAAATTCTACAAGCTTTTATGTGATCTTGTCGTTACTGTATAAGGGTTGAATATTACAATTGAATTTCGAACCTGTTATCCGTATATGATTGAGCTGAAATTTCGTATACTTTTTGTTCGAATTACGATGAACAATTGTTAAACTTTTTTACAGATATTTATAAATTAAAGAATGCAATCACTGCTTTATGCGTGCAATATGACAGGATTATAGTGACGTAACAATTTTTGTTCAAAAAGTTTATTCTGTTACGTTCCTATTTTATAAATAGATATTTATTAAATGGCGTCATCGCTTGGATAATGGGCTTCAAAGGTTATAAAAAAATATTATTAGCGGGCTAAGCACAGAGGACGACACTCCGTTGTTTCTCCCTAATTTTAAATACAATTTTAACACATTGACCGCCAATAAGATTTTCGTAAAATATCCAAACTATATTTGAACGATTTTGAGGTTTAATTTTTGGATTGAGATATTTTTGGAGGTGGTTTATTTTGTTTTTTGATGTGTCAGTCGCCGGTGGTCGACGCGGCGCAATGGTAAAATTACATATAGCGCTGCGTCGGCCACCGGTGGGTGACACGGCGTTCAACGTGTTAAGTACATGTTATGTAAATGATACTTTTTTCAGCACGTTCTATTTAAAAAAACGGTTTGTGTTTTTTGACACTCCATTTTCCACTTTGCATTCCAATTATAATGGCAGAACTCAACGCTGCGTTTTGTTCTTACCAGGACGGTAAGTTCAAAATAATTGAAATTATATTTTTCTCCTAATAACGAATCGAACCCAGAACCATCGCACTTACAGTTGGACATCATCCCATTACGTCAGAATGATCTATGTATTGATTTTTTAATTGAATTTTTCACGTAACACATGTCATTTGGTTATTCATTGTAATGACGCTTACAAACGGTTTATGAGTCATACAAGCTATTATTAATAATACTGTTTTATATAGTAGTTGTTTATGGGAATTCGAAGCTATGACAACATTCAATATATATGTGTTCATTCAGAAAATATGCCTTTATTAATAAAATCATGTTCAAGTATTGTTATAAAAGAACGGTTACGTCATTATTATTTTTATTATGTGGATTAGAAAACACTCTTAGTGAGATATCCCTGAGAAAACCCTGTTAGTGAGATATCCCTGAGAAAAAAAAAAACCCTGTTAGTGAGATATCCCTGAGAAAACCCTGTTAGTGAGATATCACTGTTACTTAGTGATGCATAACTAACTTAATAATCCTGTTAATATTATAAGTGCGAAAAATTGAGAGGATTAACGAATGGATGTTTGTTGCTTTGTTACGCAAAAACTACTGAACTGAATTAGATTAAACCTCACATAATATAGTGTGTACATCAGAATAGCACATAGCCACAATTTATAAAGATTTTGTATAATATAACAATAAGTATCTACTATAAAATATATAATACATTCACGCTGTATCCCGCATATAGTAGGGTAGGCAGAGGAAACCTAGTGTTAAGACACTCCGTTCCCCACTTTCCGGCGAATTGAGGCATTGCGTGCTGAGTGACGGAAGTCAATGCTGCGCTTTGCCTTGTTACCAAACCCAGGAAATGGAATTTTTTATGAGTAGGAATCGAACCCACAACCTGTCTCGTTTACAGTCGCACGCCTCTGCGCCACGACAGGCTTATATTTATATAATATGTATATTAAATATAAGTTATTATATACGAGCTAAATAATTTAATAACAATTTCTCTATCAAAACTATATTACTCCACTAAATATGATGAAAAATATTTCCTTTGCCCTTAATGATATTTTAAATGGGCATTTGTCGGTTTTTATTAGTATAACAGCATCTAACGACTACAATAACTGTCACTTCTAATTTAACTGTTTTAAAAGCTGCCCAAAAGGTTATATCCTTTGTTTAGTTACTATTTGTATGTGTTACATTGAGTACAATGTCTGTCCTGTATCGTTATTGATACGTGTGTTTATAATATTGCCTATATTAGATATTTTAGGTTTTATTTAGTATTTTCATTTCCTCGCTCTGGTAATAAGGTAAAGCGTGGCGTTGAGTTCCGCCACTCAACACGCAATGTCTTCATTCGGCGGAATGTGGAGAACGGAAATGTTAGAAGAGAACGGAGTGTCTTGTCTAGGCTTTCTGGTTACCTCTGCCTATTTTGCTATGTGCGGAATACAGTATGAAGCTAAAAAAGATATTTATGGCTATTATGGCTGAGTAGGGCAGCGTTTGACCGTAAGCAAGCATGGTTGTGGGTTCGAATCGCACTCGGGGGGAATGAAATCATTTTTTTTTGTTTAATTCGGACAGAAACTGGAGAAAGGAGTACCTTTTCGTTATGCGGGAAAAGCGCGAAACAGCTTTTTATCATTTATAAAGAAACAACTTTTTATAAATGTATTATTAATTATCAATTTTATGAGCATAAACACGGTTTGATGTAACACTAACTTCTCAAATGAAGACAAAACGAAAAAAAAACTACTAGAATTAGTTGTTTAGCATTTTATTTATTTAAGTTTTTTTTATCTTACAAATAAAAGCTCAATAGTTATATCGCCAGGTGTTCGAGAAGCCTTTACAAATTACATCTAAACGTTTAAGATTGATTTAGAAAAAAAAATAGATGATATCTGTCTTTGAAAAAACTAAATCTTTTATTACCTACAAAATAAAAAAAATCGACCAGCTGTATATTCGACTGAATCGAATGAGATTACGATGTATGAATCATCCGCTACCCCTAAACTTGGAATTCGGGAGCGGCTGTACGTAGGGTTTTTTTGAAGTTCAACCACCCTTCGCACCTTTGTTTAGTTATCGATATTATTTCGTGTGAGTAAAAAATCATTAATAATTATGAAAAGTAGTGTACGAGTTTCTTTTTTTTTTTAACTTCACGCTGTATCCCGCATATAACAGGGTAGGCAGATGGAACCTGAGAACCTAGTGTTAAGACACTCCGTTCTCTTACAACAATTCCGTTCTGTTGTTCAATGCATATATAGCATATATCGATTAACTTTAATTATTAAAATTTTAACAAATCGACTTCGATCGAATGCACTGAAAAATAAAATTATTACGAATAACTCAAAAACTACAAACTTAGACATTATTGCTATCACATAAAAAAGAATAACCAAAATTGGTTCATTCATGAAAAGTTATGCGATAACATACAAATACAATCCATTTGATAGCTTACTCTTTTTTTAAAGTAGGTTAAAAAAGAAAAAGTAGATATTTAATGTAATAATGTATTGGATTTTCAATTTCCCTTTGTAATATAAATTGAAATAGTTAGAATGCATAAATGTATCTTACCTAACGGTATATAAAATCAATAAGCAGAAAAGCCATAAAAAAACCGACAGTTACGTAAATCTTATGTAACGTGTGAAGTTCAGAAATTGATTTGAGTAATGTATAGATCATTTCCTGGGTTTGGTAACAAGGCGAAGCGCGGCGTTGAGTTCCGCCACTCAGGCACGCAATGCCTCAATTCGTCGGAATGTGGGGAACGGAGTATCTTAACACTAGGTTCTCAGGTTCCCTCTGCCTACCCTGCTATATGCGGGATACAGCGTGAAGATAAAACAAATATATATATTTATTGTAAATCAACTCCTCAAGTTAATCTGCTTTTCTTTTAGTAGGTAGGGTTCTTTTGAAGTTCAATTACCCTTCGCACCTTTGTTTAGTTATAGATATTATTTCATATGGTTACGTAAGCCTGAATTTGACGTTACGCGTTATTAGCTTTGTACAATGCGTAAGGGCTATTAATCAATTTGAAGTATCTAAATGTCAGTTAAATGTCTAGTGTATTCGTATGAGACTAGTGTTTAGCTCTGGTTTTACCTGATGTATAAAATATATTATGTATCGGTTTACAATATTAATAATTAATTTGGCTAGGTAGAGGGAGGAGCGTGGATAGTGGAGGTGATCGATAATGCGCATTTTAAAGGGGCCCCTTAAATTACACATTGGCTCGAAAGTCGCAGGCACTCTCCGAACTCAGGGGAGTTCGGAGAGTGCCTGCGTGGTACGCTATGGGCACTCGCACGATAAATCCATGGTGCGCTAAAGAGTTTCTTTTTCTATAGGTAATTTTCGTATCAGGCGTGAATAAGTTGATAGATCTAAAATTACTACTTTTTGGCCAGATATTTTAAATTTAATGATGGAAACGCCTATAAAACAGTATAATCGGAATTTAGTAGTACATTTTTCGCGTTACACATATATGTTAACATAAAGAAGCCTTACGCGTTTGCGTATTTCCTCTAAGAATGCTTAGAAGTTTTTAATTGGATTAAATTTCTTATAAGTACTTATTACTTAATTTGTAAGAAAAGAAGATTATATTTTAGTACTAATAACGTTTGAAAGCACTATGTGTTGCGTAAAGTTTTGTATATAGTTTCTTGCGTTACTTCAAAATGAGTATATTGGCCACGAGGGGCTTATCTATCTATATATGGGTTATAAAAGTTCAAAATTGTGAAAATATAAAAAATTGTCGGCATTTTTTTGGAATTACACTTACGTTTGATCACCGTTCACAAAAATGCAATATTTAGGTAAGACATGTTAAAAAATATTGTTGGGCTAAAAATATTAGTGACGAAAATGGTGAAGCAGGAGTGAAAATGCAAATTTTGTTAAATTGTTACTGCCTTCCTAAGCGGAGGGTACGTATCGTATAACAAAAGAATTAAGTATCTCTATTGATTTGGAAAATATAGAATATACCATCATAGAAAAGTACTGTTGACCGAAAGATATATATTTTGTAACGCTACACAGCGCTCCAAGTGATTTCACCTCTAAAAAATAATATTTGTATTAAAAATAATATACCACCGTAAAAACTGTTAAAAGGGTTCTGAAAATATTTTTTTAAAGTGAAAATAATCATACAAATACAAAAAAAAATATTTAAGTTCTTGTTTCATTACAGAAAGTCCACTACGGGATATTCACCCGCAGAACTTAGGCTAGGGAGGAAATTGCTGTCCACATTAGATTTTTTATTAAGTACTAATGTTGCATCTAAATCAATGTCGTTGCAAAGTAAACTATAGGCGGTTAGATGGTGGTGGAGTACTCCATGTATATTTTAGTTAAAATATTTTTATAACAAAGACACTAAAAGTACATGACATTTAGGTATAATTAACAATACAATAAGTTCTAGACTAATTATGATATATATATAAAATTTGATAGTTAAAAAACAATGACTAGCTGTTAAAATATACTGGTATTACTCGTCGTCAGCCGGAAGACGTCCACTCCACTCTCTCTCTCCACTGACCTTCTGGTTCTCTCTCTCCATAGGAACTGGTATTACTGGTTTCCATTTTGGTATTACTGGTTTTCCAAAAATGGATGGTGCTAATTCAGTCGAAAATTCTGACAAATTTGAAGTCTTTAATCATGGGATTCTGAACCTACATTGAATAAAGAAGGACAGAGGGATGGGAGACAGTCTTATACTGATATTCAGTTTAAGGAAGGTAGAAGTTGTAATAAGTCCAATGTAGCTTCAGATTCTACTATGACGAATACCTGCCAGTACCTGTTGTCATTGGTAAAGGTAACCCGATTACACTACTTAGTGATGATGCTCCTCCATTGTCCATAACAGCAGACAGTGTTCGGAACGCGATACTAAACATTTACTAAACTATAGTTGATATTGTTTCTTATATTGTTGTATTTCTAACGTATTGGTGGAGGTATGTAGTATTTATCTTATGATACGGTGTGGGGTAATTTAGATTTATGTTGCAAAAGCAATTGTGATATAGCAATAAAAGTGTATGCATTAGTTGGCTATTTATTTAATATTTACTTAATTATTCGACTCTCATAAAGTACGGTAGTTAAAGAAAACCTATTGCTAAGGCACTCTTATATAAGACACGAATTTGTGAGATTGTAGGTTGAGTGTCTAATTTTCATGGTTGATTTTATGGCATGGCATAATCCATGGGTTCAGTATAACTCATAAAGCTTGAAACATATGTATATTTCAAAATAAACAAAATTAATATTCTTAATTTAAATGTTGAAAGAAACAACAACCGTTGCACTTTTAACTACAAAAATAATTATAATACAACCTTATGCTACAAAAGCTCTTACAAGTACTTGACTAAAACTAAATAGGCAGCGATACGCAAAGTTCTCGCCTTACCCATTGTGTTTTATACTAAACGTTTCACTCTGAGCTAATTTGGGTTCACCCCAATTGCCACGTGCTCCAGCACGCGACCCTCTGCACTACCCTACAAATTGCTCTTGTTAAATTAACCAATTTGGACAATGAATGTCAGTCATTATTGGTTAAAGAGGTAATGAGTGCCTCATCAAAAATGAGTTAAGATTTTGCTTGTTTAATATTGAAGTGTTATTTTATAAACGTGATAATTAAAAATAGATACTTGACATGATAATTAAAAAGACAGGTATAAGCGAGAATGTTATAGTAAGAATGAAAAAGAACGTGCTCAGGTGGTTTGGTCACGTCGAGAGCATGAGTGATGAAAGAATGGTGAGAAAAATTTATGAAGCAAAGGTGTGCGGCAAGAGAGATAGGGGGAGACCTCGGTTGATCTTCGAGAACACAGTATCAATGATACTGGAGGAAGGTCACGTAAAAAGCATAAGGACCCCCCGGAGGGCATGCATGAAGAGGTTAATGACTGTGGACGAGGCGAAAGAGGTATACAGGGACCGTAGCGTTTAGTGCTCCGTTCTCCATGACTACCCCGCTAGGGATAAAGCGTAAAGTTAGGTAGGTAGGTAATTAAAATTATATTTTGTTTCATTTAAACTGCTTGTTTCAAAACTTTGTTCTAATAAGAGAGAATACGGCGTTGAGTTCCGCCACTCAACAACCTATATCTGGAATTCGGGTGGAAAGTGGAGAACGAAGTGACACTACATTCTCTTTGAGTACCCTGTTATGTAGTATAAAACGTGAGGCTGAAAAAAATAATTAAACGATTTATAATAATATATAACGCCTGTCGTGGCGCAGAGGCACAAGTGTGCGACTGTAAACACAACAGGTTGTGGGTTCGATTCCCACTCCAGGAAATGTTAGAATTTTCATTTCCTGGGTTTGGTAACAAGGCAAAGCGCGGCGTTGAGTTCCGCCACTCAATGCCTCAATTTGGCGGAAAGTGGGGAAGGGAATTGTTGTAAGAGAACGGAGTGTCTTAACACTAGGTTCTCAGATTCCCTCTGC
>JAKGSA010000142.1:170488-192513 GCA_033558755.1 Philaethria dido
GAGGCATTGCGTGCTGAGTGGCAGAACTCAATGCCGCGCTTTGCCTTCTTACCAAACCCAGAAAATAGTAATATTTCCTGGAGTGGGAATCGAACCCACAATCTGTCGCTTTTATAGTCGCACGCTTGTGCCTTTGCGCCACGACAGGCGTTAAATATCTCATAATATCTTAATAATAATTTCCACAGAGCGCACAGTAATAACGGACAAACCGGAACACTACGAGGTAGCAGCGGGTTCCTCAGCGACCTTCCGGTGTAACGCAAACGCCGATGACTCCCTCAGACTTGAAATTATATGGCTCAATGACGGTCAACCCATAGACTTTGAGAACCAGCCGAGATTCCGTATGACTAATGATTATTCTCTCCTCATTTCGGACACTACGGAATTAGATTCGGGAGAGTATACGTGTATTGCTCGTACGGCTATCGATGAGGCAAGGGCTCAGGCTACGCTTACTGTGCAAGGTATGTACTGTTTTATGTTTTTTTTTATTTAATGTTTGGTTTATTTTGGAATTATTAATAAGTTAATTTGTTAGTTATATATGAAGTTTTCAACCCGAATTTTGCTTTACTAGGGATGAATATCCAAAAAACTTAATATAATTCTCTATGCAGAAAAATATCTGTAAAATTTCGTGAAATTTAGAACTGTCAGTAAATATTAAATTGTCTTCATTTTTTTTGTTTAATCATTTGTTCCTATAATAAAAACAAATCCTAATGTCTATTAAAATTAATAAAAACATATTTTGGCAAATTGACTTATCAACATATTCACGCTAGGTAAGTAAATTAAAAACCATTAATTATAATAATATTTCACAGACAAACCCAACCCACCAGCACTAGACGGTATTGAATGCCACGAAAAAGTAGCAACTCTACGCTGGCATTCCATGGGTGATAACCGAGCACCCATACTACGCTTTTCCATACAGTACAATACCAGCTTTACCCCGGACACCTGGGACTTGGCCAGCGATAGTGTACCAGCAATTGATACGTCGTGGACTGTGGAACTCAGCCCCTGGGCTAATTACACGTTCAGGGTTATAGCCTGGAACAAAATAGGCCCCTCCGCCCCGTCCTCGCATTCCGACGTGTGCACCACTCAGCCGGATGTGCCTTTCAAAAACCCGGATAATGTGGAGGGGAAGGGACGGGAGCCTAACAATATGATTATATCTTGGTCGGTAAGTGATAGATGGGCATTTTTTTTAAATTGTGATAATTTTTAATACTAGTGTAAATTGATAATGTTTTTATCTATAGAAATGAATATAAATTGGACTGTGTTTTGTGTATGTAAAGTTTATTAGGAATTTCGATAGATTCTATATTAATATATTTTTTATAGATATAATCATTAAATTAAAACTATGTTAAATTCAAAATCATACTTTATACAAATAAGCTATTACAAGCACTTTCGAATTGTCAATTAATATAAAGATATCAGATTTGTCTGAAATTACCGTTAGCTCGGAAGGCAGTTCTGCTGAGAAAAGCCACAGAGAAACTCAACAGTTGCTCTTTTTAAATATAATTTTAACTGCTTAAACATACATTTAAATAACAATAAAATCACAACTATTATAGAAACGATTGCATTGTTTTCTATGCAGACAGCGTGCATTGATAATTATTACAAACAACACCTATGGCTTTAAAAATAACTATATAGAGACATCGGAGAAAATATCTAATTTAGAGCATATGGCGTTATACAAGGAACTCATACCATACAATACAATAACAATGTAATCAGTATATATGTATTATATTCGTTAGGATAGAGATATGTTTTTAATTTTGATTTAAAAATGTTCAAGTGGTCTATACTGTAATTCTGCAGTAGTCCGGATATATCACTTTTTCTAGCTTTTTTTATCTATCGCCATAAAATTAAGATGTAGCCAAAATATTATTCAATATTTAATGTGGTTACCAACAGAGGATGCCCCAGATCGAGCACAACGGTCCCGGGTTCTATTACTCGGTGTCGTGGCGCCGCAACATCACTGGGGCGGCCTGGAGCGACGCCCAGCTGCCCGACTGGCAGCAGGACGAGTATGTCGTCCTAGACACGCCCACCTTCCAGCCTTATAAGATTAAGGTATTTTTTATTTATATATGTATTTATGTAAAAACGCCTGTCATGGCGCAGAGGCACATGCGTACGACTGTAAACACGACAGGTTGTGGGTGCGATTCTCACTCTAGGAAATGTAAAGTTGAGTATTTTCATTTCCTGGGTTTGGTAACAAGGTAAAGCGCGGCGTTGAGTTCCGCCATTCAGCACGCAATGCCTGAATTTAGCGGAAAGTGGGGAACGGAATTGTTGTAAGAGAACGGAGTGTCTTAACACTAGGTTCTCAGGTTCCCTCTGCCTACCCTGCTATATGCGGGATACAGCGTGAAGTTAAAAAATAAAATGTAAGAGGTTAGGTTCCGAGAGCTTTTGACTCTAAATAATGGATGTGATGAATATGGAAATGAATCTTTTTCACTTATTTTCATTTCTCTTCTCTAGTAATACACTTGATGTTGAGTTCTTACAATTTAACTGTAGTTATCGTGAAATTAAATTAAGTGGAGAATCCGTTGTCTTAATATCAGTCTTTCTTCTTTCAGTCTACTTATCTAGGTAGCTATAAATATTATAAATGTAAAAGTGAATTAACATTTTTCTTCAAATAATATTGACAATTTCTGTCATTAGAAAAACTATTGTAATAATAAAAATCATTTCATTCTATATACAGACAGAAAAATGTATAAAAACCAATATTTTTAATCAATGTGTGTAATCAAAACACTTTTTAACGTTAACAGGTAATAGCCGTCAACAGCAAAGGAATATCAAACGTGGCTCCGGTAGAAGTGATCGGGTGGTCCGGAGAGGACACTCCCTTGCAGGCCCCCATGAACTTCACCCTCGTGCAGGTGACCACCGGCACCACCGCGCTGCTCAGCTGGAACCCCGTGCCCCCAGACTCCATACGCGGACACTTCAAGGGGTACAAGATACAGACCTGGACCGACGGAGAGGAGGACAGGCCCAAGGAAATCCTAGTTAAGGCAGACGCCTCCAGTGCATTAGTATCGAAGTTCAAACCATTCAAAAAGAATAACGCCAGAATCTTGGCATACAATGGAAGGTACAACGGACCCCCCAGCGAAACCCTCAGCTTTGTCACACCTGAAGGAAAACCCGGCACGGTCAGGTCTTTCGAGGCATACCCTATCGGATCGTCGGCCATGTTGCTCAAATGGGATAAGCCGTTAGACGAAAATGGCGTCCTTACAGGCTACAAAATATATTACCAAAAAGTCTCAGGAACTGCTCTAGGACCGTTGCAAGAGAGGAAAAAGGAAATCGACCCCAAATTTGACCGGGCAAAGCTTGCCGGATTGGAACCCAATACTAAATATAGAATAGAAATTCGAGCTAAGACTAAAGCAGGGGAAGGAGACAAGTATTATGTGGAACAAACGACTAAAGCAATGGTCAATGCTGTGCCGGATGTGCCAGTGTTTGAAACTAGTACTCTACCGGCTAAAGAAGGAACCGCTCATATACTGGTTCGCTGGGTCCCGTCCTTGGATGGTCACGCTGGCAGCCATTTTGTAGCATGGTACAGACTGAAGGGCCATAACGATTGGATGCAAAGCAATGAAGTGACAGAAGATGATTATGTGATCCTGACGGGACTCGAACCGGGTCAAGAGTATGAGGTGAAGGTGACGGCGCACGACGGCGAGTACTTTAGCACGAGTGAGGCCAAGCTCGTTGATACTAATATTGGTAAGTATGGTTAGTTCTTTTTGTTTTCTTCTTTGTAGTATCTGTAACATTTTTTTAACAAATAAAAAAATTAAAATACTCGTTGCCTTAGTAACGTGTTTGTCATTTAAAACAAACTTTCAATAAATCCTTCGTAGATTATATTTAAATTATTTGTAATTTTTCGCTTTAGTAACACAAAGCGCGGCGTTTTGTTTCGCCACTTAACAAGCAATGTCTGGTGAATGGAGTATCTTCATACTAGATTCTCTTTGATTGTTTTACTACGCGGAGATAAATAGTGAAGTTGAAAAAAAAATATTTTCTTTTTTTTAACTTCACGCTGTATCCCGCATTAGCGGGGTAGGCAGAGGGAACCAGATTTTAAGGATTTGAGGATTTAGTGTTAAGACACTCCGTTCTCTTACAACAATTCCGTTCCCCACTTTCCGCCGAATTGAGGCATTGCGTGCTGAATGGCGGTACTCAACGCCGCGCTACCAAACCCAAGAAATGAAAATACTAAATTTTACATTTTCTGAAGTGGGACTCGAACCCATAACCTGTCGCGTTTTCAGTCGCACGCTTGTGGCTCTGCGCCACGACTGGCGTTGAATTTAATATATAAAAACTTTTATAGGTATTAGGCATTTTCTTGAGATAAAAACAATAAATTCGCGTCACCTAGCAACCGTAATCCGACACCTTTGTATATAACAGTATACTGTTATTGTCGTTGAGGTACTAGGGCAACATAACGCGCTAGGAATTATCGGCAGCCGCTATCTCCTTACGTGTTATGTTGCCCTAGTACCTTTTTATATGTTATAAAAGTCTAGTTTTAATAAGGATAAACTGCAACACTCCTTCCTTTCATTTATTTGTGATTTTGAACTTCCTGACGATTACATAACTTTTTCCTGATTATAAAAATACATACATACATACATAGCTTCACGCTGTATCCCGCATATAGCAGGGTAGGTAGAGGGAACCTAGTGTTAAGACACTCCGTTCCCCACTTTCCGCCAAATTGAGGCATTGAGTGCTAAATGGCGGAACTCAACACCGCGCTTTACCTTGTTACCAAACCCAGAAAATGACAAATCCATTTCCTGGAGTGGGACTCGAACCCATAACCTTTCGCGTTTTCAGTCGCACGCTTGTGCCTCTGTGCCATGACAGGCGTTATATACTTTAATTATTATATATATTTACTATAATCACTAACTAATTGTTTGTTTGTTCTCTCGTAGATCCACGCGTGCGCCCCCGTGAGGAGGCCACAGCGACTGCGGGCTGGTTCATCGGCGTGATGGTGGCGCTAGCGTTCCTGCTGCTCGTGCTCGTGCTCGTGTGCGTAGCGCGGCGCAACCGCGGCGGCAAGTACGACGTGCACGACCGCGAGCTCGCGCACGGACGCGCAGACTGCCCCGACGCCGCCTTCCACGAGTACGCGCACCCGTGAGTGTTGTGCGTGTAGTGTGTGCGAGCGAGAGAGAGAGCGAGTGTGTGTTAGAGAGAGATAGAAGTAAGTACGACGTGCGCGACGACGAACGACGACGACGTGAAGACTGCCCAGATGCCGCCTTCCACGAGTACGCACTTCCGTGAATGTTGTGCGTGTGTAGTGTGTGCGAGCGAGAGAGAGAGAGTGTGCGAGTGAGAAGTAAGTACGACGTGCACGATCAGAAGTGTTGGGTGTATGTGTGTGAGAAAGCGAGCATGTCGCCTCGCAATACTGGTTTCTAAAGAATTAAGAATTTTGAATTATTTGTTTTGTTTTTTTTTTATACAATATCTATGTAGGATAACGTTATATTCAGTTTTTAATGAAATGTGAAAATTATTAAGATTTGCGTAAATTTTTACTATATTTTTTTTTATGTTTGCGTCATTTGATGTAGTTTTCATGATGTTCATACGTAACTATAAATTCAATTATGAAAGTGTACAGTATTATATACCCATACAAATACAGTGTATTTTATACCAGTGGGACGATATATTATTAAAAAAATATTTTCATTGATGGATTCAAATAGCATCATTAATATATTCTCGACATTAAAATATACTTAATGATAGATAATGTTTTTCAGACTGGACAACAAATCGCGTCATTCTATGAGCAGCGGTAAACCCGGTCCTGAGAGTGATACCGACTCCATGGCTGAGTATGGCGAAGGTGAAACAGGTAAGCATATACAAATATATATATTTTTATCTGTGTAAGCATGTATGCTATGAATTTATTTTTTTTAATTTAATTTTTTTGCGCATGTATTTTGTTTTGCGCCAAGTTTTAATTTTTTTGTTTTTATTGTAAAATGTCATTTTAATTTTGTTTCTCATTATTTTTTTTTATTTTATTTTATATTCATATTTAATGAGGTTTTTAGTGAAAGTTAGTTCTATTTATATAGAACTTTTTTATAGTCAAATCTGTTGAAAAGCTAGTGACACGCTTATACCTCTGGTGTCCACTTACCAGAAGGTGGCACAAACACTCATTTGCCTTGTCTTTACTAGAAAAAAACAAGAAATAGCAATAAAGTAATTAATTATTATAAAAGAATACAATTTTCACTAAAAACCTCATTTAAGAAGTAGAGCATGTTTGATAACATGTTGTGTGCGCATGGCTTGCAGCGGGCATGAACGAGGACGGCTCCTTCATCGGACAGTACGGCCGCAAGCGCCGCCCGCCTGCCTCCACACACACTGACTCCGCCTCGCAGGCCTTCGCCACGCTCGTATAACCCCTAAACCCCAAACCCCAACCCTGGTACCCGCCGAGTACTCCCAAACCCCTACTTTAGTAACCCTATGCTCGTCTAGTACTCGCCAAGTATACATAACCTTTACTTCAGTAACTTTATGCTGCCCTGGTACCTGTTGAGTATTTATGTTTCTTATAGTACTCTAACCCCAAGTTCATCTCTCTTGTCCTTATGCCTCCCTGGTACTTTTTACTAAGCTTTTATTACTTAACCCCTAAACCTTGACCCCAGTCGAACTCCAGTAGTAACATGCTCCCCTGGTACCAAACATCCTGTTGGTTACATGACGTCCATGTGATAGCCAGTTTTTAAAAAAAAATATTTTTTTTTTAAATTTTCCAACCAGATGTCAATTTTTAATTTTCATATTGGCAGCTGTCAACAGTATTTGTATGAATATATGGAAATGTCATTATTACTACGATTTTTAACTACTTATTTTTAAATTAATTAATATTTTATCTATATTATTTAAATAAAAAAAATCATGTACCCTATTATTTTGGCTGCACAAAGCTATACGTTTGTCTAAAAAAAAAACGTAGTGCCATGCATCACAGATTAAACACCAATCGCTTTGCGTAAACGCCCTTTTTTAAATATTTTTTTTAATTTGGTCAGGTTGTGTTTAGAATCTCGCGTTTTGACATTTATTTAATCTATGGGCGATGTCTTTATTGTACTATTTTAAAAATAGTTTATATAAGACGTTTTAAATATGGCGTTCTCTCTACTTATAGTTAGGTTAGGTGTCAAGTACACGCTAGATTTATTAGTATGTAAAGAAAGATATTATTTTTTAAATTGAGTGAATGTTTATTATTAAATAGTTATATTTTATTCTATCTCATAAATAAGCACTAGCTTTTGTGTTACGTTTTTTTTGGTTTGCATTTATTGTTTATATATATATTTTGATTGTAATTAATATATCCATCCGTCCTTCCTTTGCCCGTACGAGCCGCCATTTTATTTTTTGTTTTTGTGAGGTATGATTTTTTTTTTGTTTTGTTTCTTTTTTTTTTTGGTTTTATTGTCATGTTCATTTTGTTTATTTTTTGCTATAAGAAAATTATTTAATTTTATATGTTGTTAACTTTGTGCATTTGTCAGTTACTATACTGCCTATATTTAAAATATATTATTATGTTACAGTTTAAGGAAAGCACCTTCAAGCATTTTTCTGCGTGATAACAGTTGGAGGAAACCTAGTGTCAAAATATTCCTTTCTTCATTTTTCGCTTTAATATAAAACATTTAGGCGGAAAATAGAGAATGTAGTGCCTTAACACTAGATTCTCTTTAACCTAATATGCGGGATTAAGCGTGAAGCCTAATATATTTTATTTAAAGTATTTTCAGTTAACGCCTGTCAGATAACGCCTGTCGTGGCGCAGAGGCACAAGCGTGCGACTATAAACGCGACAGGTTGTGGGTTCGATTCCCACTCCAGGAAATGGAATTTTTCATTTCTTGGATTTGGTAACAAGGTGTTTGGTAGGCGTGGTAGCGTGGCGTTGAATTCCGCCACTCATCACGCAATGCCTCAATTCGGCGGAAAGTGAGGAACGGAGTGTCTTAACACTAGGTTCCCTCTGCCTACCCTGCTATATAGCGAGAAGCTAAGTAAGTGTTATCAGTTTTGTAGTCTAAAATGTATGTGTATATATTCGCAGGTCGCTTCACGGAGGACGGTTCGTTCATCGGGCAGTACGTACCGGGTGCGCGCGTGCTCCCCCCGCCGCCACCACCCGCGCCCGCCGCGCCCCCCACCGCCGCCATACCACCCACATACGTTTAAACCACGCTTCTACATTAATAAATGTATCAATTAAGCTATTTTAACACATGTTAAATGAAACTATTATAATATTCAATATTTTGGTATTTGGAAACCATTTTTTGATCACGTATGGTCGAGTTTTTAATGTGTTTCTAAATATTGAAATGTATGGTAGTTGAAATAGTTTCGTTTAGTAAGCTTTGAATATGTTTGAATGTATTTATGTTATTGTTTATATCGCTTGTTCCTATTAATAATTTTTGTTCTTTTTAATTTTTTGATTTATTTCTCAGTCTTTTTTTCTATAGATTAACATATGAAAAGTATGTTGAGTTTTGTTAATCGTATATGAATAAAAAATAATAATTTGAACTTTAAACTCTCGTCGAAACTTACTGATTTTCACATCTGATAATATTAATAGCGACAAGCGATATATTTTTCCCCTCTCTGTTGCTATAGTTCATTTCAATATTTTAATTAGTAAAAGCGTGTTATAATTCTAAAATTAAATCAATGTCTCAATGTAACTGCCACTCGTTAATTCGAATCTCATCTCAATTTTATATTTAGTTTAAATTTATTAGTTGGAATGTATTGGTGGTTGAAAATAACAATATCCCTTATATCAGTTATGAAGACTGTAAAATGATTAGATTTTTTATAATGTCGCCTTTTAGTATCAACATTCAGCAAATGAGGTTCTTTATAGTTCAATTAAACATATTTTAATATTGTCAATGCAATCTGTACACTATAAAGCACCTATTTATAGTATCTTAATTTTTCCATCGTATCGTACACTATAAAGAACCTCAAAATGGCCGCCATTTCAATACATTTATTTAAGACTGATTTTAAGTAAATTTAAGTTATAGTCTTCATAACCTGATATTTATCATCGAATATGTAAACTGTGTATCTTTAGAATCTCCGTTGGCATAGTAACTGTTTGTTTACACGTTCGAAAGTAGATGAGTTAGGAGGGTAGAAAGTTGTGGCTCTATATCAATTACAAGTATAGTTAGGTACGCGGTGAACGCGAAGACTTGAAGTATAAGATATGCTATTTTTGTCACAGAATTAATGTATTTGATTGATTATATTTAAAATTACTCCGGATGCCGGTGGTCAGGCTCGCTGTAAATTAATTATTTTTGTCTATTTCTAGTGTTCTCTCTACACTCTTGTTCTACCTGGCACTTGTCGCGTTTATTTTTTATATCGAATGCATATCTTTTACACCTTCGAGAATAGGACCACGAGATAATTATATTTTAGTAATATATAAGATTTTGAACACTTATTCTTGTATTTAGAGCAATTTTATTAGCTTTAACGCTTCACTGTCGCTTTTCATTGGAATGGTCGTTGTTGGTTTTGTAGATATATTGAATTTAATTAATTTAAAGGATTTTTAAATAGTTTTCTCTATGGTTAGTAGTTAGTAGTTTTGTCTATGGTTGTAGTGTTTTTCTTTTCACTGTAAATTATCTTTTTAAAAAATGGTTACACATAAAAATGGCTGCCATATTAATATTCTCTACAAATCAACAACGATACATTCCTTATAATATAAAACACCTAAATTATGTCTACATACAAAGTAATTTAAAAATATAAATAAAAATTATTTTTGTCAGCCCCTCACTTTGTCCAAAAGTCAACGTGTTAAAGAATATATTTTCCTAATATAAAAGTGTTGGGAGTATTTTTATAGTGGCGGTTTGACCACCGGGCGACGTTGGTGCTTCGCGGGCGGCGGGCGTGATAATAATATAAGGCTTCTTTATTATTATTGTGATGTGATTAAAAATGATTACTTACTTGTATGTCACGTGTAATATTTCATCATATAGCACATCACTAGTTGACGTTGACGTTTGCAGTTTTAATCGTAGATGGTACAACACTACGGTTCCCGCCGATACGATTGACCGTTGAGGTCGTTGACCTTTTTGCTTGGGTTACTTGATTCTTTTCATATAATATGACAACAAGATTTTGGGATTAATACATGTTTTGATTACTGTTAATTGTAAATTTTGGGTTTTTTTTTTTAATTTACACAATATTTTGCTTTTAATTAAAACAATTTTCATGTTATTTAACTTATTCTTCACTTCTATATCTTATCATACAACCATATTGACTATAACTTAAAAATATACAGCCAAGGGTTTAAAAGCGATAGATGCCCAGCAAATAGGTATTTCTCTCATCCCAATATGAAAGGACCTTTCAATAATTTTGAATAATTAATTAGCGTTATTGAAATATTTAAAATTTGTTTTGCTTTAGGCTTACGGCTACGGACAATGACGCCGGCTCGACATGTTCCAGCATTCGTATCGTACTATAGTTAAGGTCTCGTGTTATCTAATATTAGGCAAATAAGTCGCTAAGTCGCTTATCGCAAATGCTTAACAATAACATCGACACGTCGATAGTTTCTCATATTGACTATATTAATGTTTATTTATTCATTTATTCACGCCTAAAGGTGTCGGGTCCTCGTACATTCCACTCGTGTCGGTCAGATGTAATCTGGATAACGTTTTTAAAACTGGACCGACTCGCCATACAATGTTGATTCAAGTTTATTTATTTATTTATTGATATTATATATGTTTAGCAAGTTCTCGTTCAGCTTGCCGCGATGGTCGATCACTGTTAGCCTGAGTTGTTTGTTAAGAATCTATCGTCTATTGTAGTAAGAATTTAATATATAATAAGATAGTAGAGCCTCGTATGTACGTTTAAATCGCTTTTTATTGTAACAGTTGTATTGTTAACATTCAAAATGGCGTTTAATTGTTGTTCCAATATTACGGTGATCCACTCACTGCCTTCCCCTAAGCGTTGAATGTGTTCATTCTGTAGTTGTTCTCGTGTCCCTCACCCTTTGTACGGAGGTCGTCAGTTCACTTGCCTTACTTTGGATTTGATAATTAATAGATTGATAGTCCCAAGTTATGCACAAGTACGCATTTAGACCTTCTAGTGTCACAAACTTGTTTGCCGAATTATTATTTCATATTAAACATGACAATTTATCTCTTTTTGTACCTTTTTCGCACTTCAATTTTTAATTGTTTCTCGATTGTTCGAGAATTATTATGAAGGTTCATTGTAAAAGTTTTAACAACACCGGTTTTTTAAAACAATTTTAGAAATAACAAAAATTTTGAGTAATCGTGAAGCGAAGACACAGTTTTACTATATTATACTACGATGTTAGTTACATGAAGGTTTCACGAAAGCTCCTTTTGTAAGTTCTCGGTGTTTTTTTAACTTACATTACTTACATAACTTAGATTTTATTTAATAATTTGGAAGTTTGAATATTGTAGCGTTTATTTGTAAGACTCGCGTCTGTGACAATGTGGCATCGGTTTACGTTTGGTTCAACGTTCATTTTGCAATAAGTGACGGTAATTTATTGTAACTACGATGAATATTTTTTTATGTTGCATAGAAAATAAATTTTAAGAAATTATTATTGTTTTATTTTTATTGATAGAATATCCTTATAATATTATTAATATGAAAGTTTGTGATGGATGGTTTGTCATTCCTTCATACAAAATCTAATATAATAACTCTTTATTGTACTCACATAAAATAA
Source organism: Philaethria dido (assembly GCA_033558755.1). Classification (NCBI taxonomy): domain Eukaryota; kingdom Metazoa; phylum Arthropoda; class Insecta; order Lepidoptera; family Nymphalidae; genus Philaethria; species Philaethria dido. Next base: position 182,478 of record JAKGSA010000142.1, read on the forward strand.
ACCCGTAAAATAGAAAATACACACAAGAATTACATATAAAATAGGCAACCTTATCGCTAAAATAGCAATCTCTTCCAGGCAACCTTAAGGCATAAGAAAACGCAAATTAAAATCGGATAGGGTGTGAAAAATAAAGAAATAATAATATTTAAATAATAACAATAGCATACTTATAAATTTATTTTAGTAATCACATAAACTATGTACTACACAAATACATACATACATACAGAAATACATACATATATACAATATATATACTTACAAATATATATATATATATATATATATATATATATATATAATTACATAACTAAACAGGAGTAAAGTTACACAATTTACAATCAATCACGTTACAATCTACTGAATGGATTTAGATGAATTTTTACAATAGCGCACATGGCTCAACTCACCTTTGCCTTGTTACCAAACCCAAGAAATGAAAATACTAAATTTTACATTTCCTGGAGTGGGAATCGAACCCACAACCGGTCGCATTTACAGTCGCACGCTTATACCTCTGCGCCACGACAGGCACATGAAAATATAATTTATAAATGGTAATAGAATATTAATGTATAATTTTTAAAAAAATTACCTGTTTGTGTGTCCATTTGTATGAGCGCATATTTTAATGTACTGGACGGATTTGAATCAAACTTTAGTTGTTGTATAGCTATTAAACTTGAACAGGACTTAGGGTATAATTAGCTTCGAAAGTGGAACATCTGACTTAAAACCATAACAGACCACCTAAACTATAAGAAATTAAGAAAGCCGCCTTAACAAGAATTGTTTAGGTCGAATATACAGCAGGAATATTTTTCGATGACATAAAAGTAAAGAACAATAACAGTCCAATTAAACTACAACATATGAGGAAATATATCTTAGCAACAAAATGAGAGTTTAGTATCGAAAATTGGATCCAAAATTTTACCGCATACATTCAATTTAGGTATTTCCAGCATACATATGTTATGCGGAAACATAATATTTAATACACTAAATAATAATAATGTATCAATGGTGAGGCGTCCATTCAACACGGCTTCCACCGGCTTGCCTAACTTTTTAAAACTTTTTAAAGTACTATTATGAAACCCAAAATAAAGGTCGCCTGTTAAATGTGGACCTCTAATTGTAATCAAGTTTGCAAATATCAAAGTCAAGCAAAAATTCGATAGTGAAATCTCTAACCGGCTACCGGCTTACCGGCTTCTCTAAAATTACCGGTTTTCCTAAATGTATATACCGGCTTCCCTAACTATACATCAGCTTCTCTAAATTTACCGGCTTGCCTAAAATTTTCACCCCTCGCCACTGATATCTACATATAATATGTTATAATCTAGTGAAGGGTACAACCTTTTAAACTACGGTCCAAATTATTTATCAGGGTAAACACAGATTTTTAAAGCACCATCTTCTTATCTTGTACCTAGGTGTAGGTATTAAGGGAAACTGTCTATCAAGATTCATAGTGAATAAGTTTGGGTCAAGCAGTAATTCTTTATTTTTTATAGATTGGCTGGTGAATTATAGTTCTACTTTAATAGTATGCCAGTCTTCAAGATCAATTATACCATATTTAAATCCTTATAGTAGTTTCAGAGTAGTTTTGTACACGCAAACCGACAAACAAATAGACAATATAGCAGGGTAGTTAGTTAGAGGAAACTTAGTGTTAAGACACTCCGTTCCCTACTTTCCGCCGAATTAAAGCATTGCGTGCTGAGTGGCGGAACTCAACGCCGAATTCAAAAATCAAATAGAAAATCAAAACATCATTAAAGCATTCATTTAAGAACTTTATTCTAATACCAAGTATTTTTCATGCTATCTTCTCTAAATTACTTTTTGGCCTTGAATAGACGTAGTATAATTAGCGTAAATTAGACACTCATCATAATATAATGTCCAAATCACAAAATGTTTATAAGTTGTAACCTAAATGTCATTCTGATAATGCAACCTATATTACTGTTAAGTTACATTTAAATCCGTTCAGTACGTTACGTAAAGGAATTTCGGGCGGAAAAACGGCCATCAGTGTCTTGACACTAGGTTCCCTGTGAGGGGACGGGGTTAGAATACAATTCCCCTCCGCCGCTGGATAGCGTCCCGTAAGAGGCGGGTATCCCAGTAGGCAGGTGGTAGGAGGTTCGTCCTCCGTCTGGCTCGCGACTACTATCATGTCAAAGACGAACCGCCAAATATCTTATGATGTGTTCCGGTTCGATGGCATGTGAGTCAGGCTTTCTCCTTTTCTACCCATCCTTTCCCCAAAATGTGGTGGTTCCGATAGCGGACTACTATATTATCCTCCCCTTCCATCTGTATCCACCAACGCATAGGTCGGCAACGCATCTACAACATCTCTGGTGTTGTAGATGTCCATGGGTGAAGGTAACCACTTACCATCAGGTGGTCCTTCTGCTCGTTTGCCATCGGTATCCATTAAAAAAAAAAAGAAAAAAAAAATGGACTACCCTGTTATACAGCATAAAGCGTGAAAACGCTATTTAAATATACAGTACAGTAAACCGCAACCATGTTGATTGCAGTTGTCAATATGTACTGCGAAATGTGTAAATTAATAAACATTTCTTCGGGCTTTTCCTCAATATTATTATACAAGTAGGTAATTATTATTAGAGTTGTATTGCTAATATCATATGATTTATGTTTTAGTTATATATGAATTATGTTTTCTTAATATTAATTTAGGTACAAACTTGCCTTAAAAATACTAGATAAGGATAATAATTTATTTTTTATTTTCTATGTCGATAATAGTTTTTAAATATGACAACATTAAATTAGAGTCTGCCGTGGCGCAGAGGCATAAGCGTGCGACTGTAAACGCGACAGGCTGTGGGTTCAATTCCCACTCCTTGGTAACAAGGCAAAACGCGGCGTTGAGTTCCGCCACTCAACACGCAATGACTCAATTCGGTGGAAAAAGGTAAAGAAAACGTTAAAAGAGAACGGAGTGTCTTAACTTGACTTAAGGCATTGCGTGCTGAGTGGCGGAATTATTATTATTTAAGTACATATTATTCCTCTCTGGGAATTGAACCCACAACCCATCGCGTTGACAAACGCTGTCCCATTGCAACACAATGTCCTCCTTATGGCCTCCAGGTGTTTAACACACCTACTGTCTAATTGTCTTTAATGATATTTACTCAAAATTACACTTATCTAGTTTGAGATAAAAAAGACTATTCAAATATTAAAATACAGTATACCTACAGTTAAAAATAAAGTTAATACATACATACATACATACATAGTTTCACGCTGTATCCCTCATATAGCAGGATAGGCAGAGGGAACCTAGTATTAAGACACTTCCCCACTTTCCGCCGAATTACGGCATTGCTGAGTGGCGGAACTCAACGCCGCGCTTTGCCTTGTTACCAAGCCCAGGAAATGAAAAAATCCATTTCCCGGAGTGAGAATCGAACCCACAACCTGTCGTGCTTACAGTCGCACACTTATGCCTCTGCGCCACGATAGGCGTTTATATGTAGCATTCCTCAAGCACTTGAAAACAGCCCTTGTAAGCTCACATTTTTTTTTAATGTTATTATGGTCTATCTTGTAAGTTTCTTACGAAACCCCCACCAAGTTACTGTGTATTTAAACTCTAACATTTATTTAGTTGACACTCTTCGATTTAAAGTTAATATAAGGAAATATTGTTTTATAAGCAACAACCAGTTTTACAACATCTTCCAGACCAGACCGCTTGCTGTCTGCCGTATACTGTCTGCTAAATACCGTCGAGATCTGATCAAAGTAAGAATTAAAATACCGACATTCTTTTGCTCATATATGTCGGGAAAACGGGACGGGGATCTTAACAGTAACATCAATAAAGGCAATATAATATATATATATATATATATATATATATATATATATATATATATATACGTGAAGCAAAAAAGGGGTACCCCTTTTTAGGAAATTTACTCGGTTGGAGAAGTATGAAACTTGGCACACTTATAGTTTATATAGAGGAGTGCAGAATGCGAACATTTTTTTAAAATAATGCATAAAAAGTACATTAAATTAACAAAATAAATGTTACACACTCTACCAAAGTGACATATACATTGCCTAAGACAACGCGTTGTTAACGCGTCAACGGGGACACTAGTATTAGTAATTGGTCTTTAACCGGCTTAAAAAAAGAAGGGGCTATCAATTCAGCTGTATGTATATCTTTTCACTGAATGAACCAAGTTGATGATTCTTTTTCCATATGATAGTGCTTCTGAAGTCGCATTAAAATTTAGTTAAGATCTGAGGGGTAGTTTTTAAGTTATTCGTAATAATTATAATTTTTAGTGTATTCTCTTTAAGTACGTTTTATTTTTTTGTTAAAATCTTTTTTTTAGCTTCACGCTGTATCCCGCACATAGCAGGGTAGGCAGAAGGAACCAGAGAACTTAGTGTTAATACACTCCGTTTTGTTTTAACAATTAAGTTCCCCACTTCCTTTTAATTTATTAGAATTCGAATCATATAAATATTGTTTTACAGAATTAAAAATCTATAAAATACGTCCAAAAGTTACGAAATTAAATAAACAATTACATAAGAAAAAACAATTTTTCACAAACCAGTCACTTATCTGCACGAGATTTTCACCAAAAAAAACAAAAGAAAATTTTAATTGCAACGCTAATGATAGCGATTATTATCATTACACTTAATGATATCTCTTTACCACATTATAAAATTTCATTCCATCATTTTCTCCTGAGCAGAATGTTGCAAATTCACAATATATATGTATAAAACACCGGTTATTGTTGAGAGGGCTCACTTTAAGACTTAAGGTTTAAAATGGCTGATAACTATTGTGGTAACATCGTTCACAAAGACAAGCCGGCGCCCGCAGACAGACGGCAGTCCGCGCTCTAACGTAGAATAAGCTACACGTTTTACTTACCAATATATTAAAAACACCGTCTTCCTTTTCGATCTGTGTTGTGAATTTTATATTATGATCGCGTGATTTATATACGCACCGAACAATTATTATAAAGACTCTTAGCAGGTACGAAACGTGTGTTTAAATAATTATGTTTTTGCCAATTTTCAATGTCCAGGATACCTGAGAACGTTGATCCCTCTTGTAAGTTTAATTGGTTGTTCGATTACAATCGAGTGCATTCTTGTGTTTTCGATAAACATTTTGACGCTTACCGCCTTTTTGGTTGTTTGTTTTTTTTTTTCTCGAAAATTAATTTAAGTAGCAATGATATTAAATTATTAATCCTTTAACTTCCTCAGTTATTACTGTTGATATATAATTTATTTTTATTAAATAAATTACGATTTTATTGATATTTATATGAAATGATTGTTTAATACTTCCTCTTTGAAATTTTTAACTGTAAAAGTGTAAAAACGTAAACAATGCTATCTGCCGTCGGCATGTAAACAGAGTTATTAATAGTGTCCCTGGATCATATGTTGGCAAGAGCAGCGTCCAGGTAAAGCTTACTGTTCATGACATTCACTTATTATGGAAAAAATAATTTAGTATTTATTTTTGGAAAATGATACAATCCCAGCCTATAATTAAAAAATATATACCTATATTATATTATTAAGTAATAATATAATATTTCAATTAAAACAGGTTTTAGTATAGTTCGAAGATGCAATTATATTAAAATCAATTTTAAAAAATACTTTAAGTGGTCTTGGTTCATTAGCATATTCATCTGTAGCAGAGGTTTGATCAATTATTAATTTAGTATTATTTTATGCAGGATAGATAATAAATATCGATACAGCTATAAATTGTTGAGTTCAATTAATTATTACATAGTAACTATATTTTTTGTCAGGTTTGTAAGGAATGCATATTTTCGTTTTATTTATTTGTAAATATTAGTTTCAATTCATTCAATATTCACTAAGTATTTGTTATAAGTACATAAGTAACTTTATATTCTAGATCTTATAAACCGTTGTAAAACCACAGGAAAACTGATTCTGTACCGTTATTACTGTAACCCAGAATATATAATTTCAACTTACTTGACATTCTAATAAATGTATAAATTTGACTCATTCACAAGGCAAAGCGCAGCGTTGAGTTCCGCCACTCAGTACGCAATGCCTCAATTCGGCGGAAACAGATAACGAAAATGTTAAAAGAGAACGGAGTGTCTTAACATTAGTTTCTCTGGTTCCCTCTGCCTATCCTGCTACGTAAGGGAAGAAAAAACAATCTCTCATTTTGTAGGTAGTAAAAAATATATTAAATTTGTTACATATAAGCAAAGTTTAAAAATTATTTTCGAACCGTTGTAATTCATATATTTTATTTATTAATTTGAAGTTTTTTGAACAGTTATAATCAATCTATGTAAATAAAATACTTGCATTATAGAGTGTCAATAGTGACATGCGAAACTGCTGGCCATGGTAGACATAGATTCCTTATAGGGTAGATCTAAAAGATGATATTTCTGTAACCTAAATATGAATCTAATTAAATAAAAAATGTACAAATACGTGAAAAACGAGATTTAAGGTTCAGAAAACGAGAAAAACGTTATAAAAGTATAGTCCACGCAAACGAAGTCGCGGGATACAGGCTAGTTTTATATATTGGTAGCTTTTTCGAATATTAAGTTTGTTAAAATTAAAAATTAAATCCGTTCAACTGACTATAGTAATTTTATAAATGACGTTCATTATTTTTTAGTTGTAGGGTTACTATAAGTCGTATACTTGATTTTGATGTGATTTTCTTTCTATCTGTAGAAAGTGTATCATGAAACATGTTGGACACTCATGAAAGACATATTATTTTTCTTTTTTTTTTATTACTTTTCTTTTTTCTTTTAACTTCACGCTGTATCCCGCATATAGCAGGATAGGCAGAGGGAACCTGAGAACCTAGTGTTAAGACACTCCGTTCTCTTACAACAATTCTGTTTACTACACTTTACAATTATAATACTTATATGATTAAAATATAAACTTCTTGCTTCGCAGATGAAATTTGGCTACAGAATTCTAAATATATTTTTTTACAACTTGGCAAAATATTAAACGCGAGATCCTTCTAGATCTAATCTAATAGTCTATGTATCTATAATGTAAATACAGGTTTAAGATGAACGGAAGTGTTAATCATTTTTACAGATTTAAGCAAAACAAACAAACTCTAATTAAAGCAATAATGCTATCCACAAATTTATTTATTTATAATTCTTAAATATAAATATTTAATATCTTAAAAAGATATTATGTTGAAAGGTCAACATAATATTTAAAGTCTCTAAAACAATAAACAATAAAAATTCTTACAACGCATAAACAAATCAAACATGAGATAACTATTATTAGATACCTATTTTTTTATCTAGAGATACGCATACAACATATTTATCTAGAGATACAACTTTGTGTAAACGTTTTATTTATAACGCCGTTAGCTTTTTTTATAATCGTTATAAATTCATAATAAATTCTATTAAAAATCATAGACTGCTATATTTTTAAGCTAGTATTTAAAAAATAATTCGAGGAATAAATCAATCTATTTTAAGCAGAGGCACAAGCGTGCGACTGTAAACGCGGCAGGTTGTGGGTGCGATTCCCACTCCAGGAAATGTAATTTTTCATTTCCTGGGTTTGGTAACAATTCGCGTTCGCGGCGTTGAGTTCCGCCACTCAACGCACAATGCCTCAATTCGGCGGAAAGTGGGGAACCGAGTGTCTTTACACTATGTTCTCTCTGCCTACCCTGCTATATGCGGGATACAGCGTGAAGCTATGTATGGGTATGGTAAGACCGAGCGCGGTGTTGAGTTCCGCTACTAAGCACGCAATGCCTCAATTCGGCGGAAAGCGGAGAACGGAGTGTCCTAGCTATGCTGTTAAAGCGTGAAGTCATAAAATGTTCAATACATATGAGTATATTACATATCAAGTTCAATTTTTTTTACAATATGAATCTATATATGCTTGGTTTTGGATGACACGCTGAAAGGTTATTAAAAGCTCTGTTCTTTTAATTTTCCTTGACATAATTTTTTCCCATAAGGAATGTGCCTAAAAGGCATTTTTCTTCATCATCATTTTTACGCAAAGGTTTTGACCAAGTGTGTCCTTTTCAAAATTGAATATTGTATTGTTTGAATAATTATATATTAATTATAAATTTGTCATAGTTAGTGTAGTATTCGTAATCCGGCTCGTGAGAACTTTTAATTAATTAATCTTTAGTACTGTAATTCAATATTTTTTATAAACACCAATTTTTTTAATTTGTAGCAATTACAAGAATTATTATAAAGTAGTTTGTGCGTATTTTGTATGAATTTTGTGTATAATAGCAGAATATTATTAGTAAGCAGATTATTATCAAAATGGATAATATAAGTTTTGGTAAAAAAACACCAATTCACACAGATAATTCTGTGATTGTTTTAATTAAAATTTTATATACAATGTTATTATAGAAAGATAAAAAATAAATTAATACGCATATCTACATAATCATAGTTATTTAAATTAATATACTTATAAACGCGGTTAAGTACATAAATCCCTGACCGTCGACTGTCATGAACAGGCAGCGTTACAGGACGGCAGCGGGCGTCAGCCGGACCTTGTTTTTTACTTCACTTTGGACAGTTACCTGTTCCCAAGCGACTGCGGACCGCGGCTGGTTAGCTTAACAAGTGCTTCACACTATACAGGAGTGGGCAACCTTTCTTTTGATTTGTCATGTTTTTTATTTTCAATCATGTCCTTGGACTTATTGGAAGTGTATTATTTTTCACCTTATAGGTTATCAGGTAGTGTCTCTTTGGACGGAAACATTATGATCAATTGTCATTTCTTTTCCAAATTCATTAAAAAAATTATATGTCATTCACTAGTGACAACAAACAACGCACAGACGCAATTATTGGGCATAAAAAGTTGATATTTAGCACGTAAGTTCCTTAGGGAGCAATAAGATATTTATTATTTTAATAATTTCCACAAAATCTTTAGAAAATGGAGAAAAAAACGATATTTTACGTTGTTGCTGGCTACAATTATTGTAACCATATGACGTAGATGGAACTTAGCCTAAATAAACAACAATTACATTATAAAATACCATTTTAAATATGTTAAAAGAACCACCAGCAAGTATCCACTGCTGTCGGTGGTGTTAGTTTCGCAAAACCGCATCGGTCATTCGCTTACAGAGACCTTATCGCAGTATCGCAGGATGTACGCGTCGCATCGCGAGAGTGACATTCAAAACCGCAATGTATATTTTTATTCAGTGATTCAGATTGATTGGGACGAGTAGTGACTGAAATTTAACACGTATAAAATTTTATAAGACAAGTTTTAAGTACAATAAGGTAATATTTGGAAATACTTTAAGAAAAATCATTTAAATTATTATTTTTTTATATTCACGCTGTATCCCGCATATAGCAGAGTAGGCAGAGGGAATCAGAGAACCAAGTGTTAAGACACTCCATTATAATTTTAATGATGCATATAATTTAAGCAATAATGATAGATATTTGATCCACATTGATTTAAATTGTGTTTGTTTTCCAATATAATACATGCAGTTGTCGTAAATTATTGTGAATATGCATCTTTCAAGTGGCATTTAGTGTTTCTTTTTATTATAATAATATTCAGTTTGATTCAGTTTGAGTTTGTTGTTTTATGTAAGTAAATATACTTGGCTTTTTTTTTTATTTATTTATTGGAAAGCCAACGCTACATACTATGATTACATTTATATTGTAACTCTCTATATACTCGTTACTCACTTAACATCTAAACAATAATAACAAAAAAGAAAAAAAAAACTATGCTTATTATGATAAAAAGAGAGTAGGCAATAAAGAAAAGTATTTAAAAAAAATATGAATAAATTATATTTTAAAACAACGAATTAACTCTTAATTTAACATAAAAAACGTAGTACTACTGCTTACAGTAAATTAAATATATATATATATATATATAT